>JAODLM010000505.1:0-100000 GCA_036937905.1 Salvia rosmarinus
GCGCGCCGCGTCCGGAGTTTCCACGTCCGCGCTGACGCGTCTATACGACTCGCCCGTAGAGTCATCGAGTCCGCGCCTCGGATCCGTCCGGCCGGCGAAGAGTTAGAACTCGTCCAGAGAGTCATCGCGTCCGGCGCTCAGATCCGTCCGGCGCTGCGTGAGGAATCAGAATTCGTCCAGAGAGTCATCGCGTCCGGCGCTTCGTTGCGTCCGGCGCTGGATTCCGTTTCAAAGCAATGACGCGTCCGGCGCTGGGCGACGCACTTTTTGCATTGTTTTTATGTGCGCGCGTCCGGCGCTTGGGGCGAGTCCGGCGCTGCGCGTTAATATTTCGTGGGCTATATATACGTTGTTGAAAAACGTGAAACCCTACCTTCATTTTTATATTTTCCGTCTTTTTGTTTCTCCAAGTTTCCAGACTAGAATTACACTTTGTTCTTCCAAGCTTTCAATTAATTGTTCTTTCTTTCATCTTGATCTAAGAATTATTGTGAGAATTATCGAAGTCGTACTTTGAAGTTTAAATATCAATTCCATCGTTCGATTTGTTCGTAAGTTTCTTCTATTGCTTTATTTCGTTTAATCTTTTCGTTTTTTATTGTCATTGGTTTCTACGTTGGGTTTAAATTGATATTGATATTCGTCTAAGTAATTTTGTCTTCCGATTAATCTTTTCCATTCATGTCTAGGGTTTATAATTTCGATTACATGTTCTTCAATTTAGGGTTTAATTCTTGCCTAGATAATTTATCTGCTTTGTCAATTTTCGCCTAGTTAATTCGTCTTTCATTCTTTAATATTTTCTTGCCTAGGTAATCTATCAACCCCTTTTGAGATTAGAGTGTTTAGGAATTTAATTGTTTTTGTGTGGCAACTTAGTAACGCCCTGTTAAGTTTTCCTTGAGAGATGACTAGGGTTAACTTTCCCTACTATAACACCCCATTCGATTGTGAGTCAATTAAGAGTATACTTTGATTGAAACAAATTTTAGCGCCGCTGTCGGGAAAACTTTAAGCGTTTATTAGTGTTGCATGTTTTTTGGTTTTATTCTTCTCCTTGCCTTTCTTATTTTGTACCGCAGTTGCATTTGATCTCGTTTGTTGAGTGTGGTGTATGCAGGGATGCCGAAGCCTAAATCCTAGATTGGCATCCCGTTAAAGTATACTCGCAAGTCGAGGAAACCATGACGCCTAGTGTCTTGAACTTTGATCACTCAGTTGTGATAGCTTCGTGAGGACGATTCTCTCACATTTGAAAGGGATTTACTACCATCGACAATCTTTTGTTTGAAGAATTCCTCCAAGGATCATGGTGACCGAATGAACAACAATCATGACGGGAACGCTGTCCCTCGCCTGATGGGGGATTACTTTCGCCCTAAGATAGGGGAGACTACCAATTCGATCGTGTTGTGCCCCGCGGCACGTGGGTATGAGTTGAAGCCAAATCACTTTAACCTCATTTCCACTTTTCATGGCATGGCAAATGAGGATGCCCTGAGTTTTATCAGAGAATATAATCAAGTGGTGCAGTCATTCCCTCTATTGGGCCTGAACGAAGAGCAGTTGAAGATGCGTTGTTTCTCCTATTCTTTGAAGGATAAAGCCAAGTCTTGGCTTATGAGCTTTCCCGCCGACTCTCTGTAGGGAAAACTAGGTTTAGCCCTCGCCCCGAGGATCTATCTTGGATATTTAATTCATCATACATTGATTATATACCTAGCATGCGTCTATATAATTAATTACGACACGTAGGGGTTTTCTCGTGTTTACCTTTGGATCTGTAGAGGTCGGTCGAACAGGACGAACGGATCGAACGGAACGGACTCGTGCTTTGACCTTCTGGACTGTATCCCGGTTGCCCAATCTCCAATGTCGAGTGAGGACGATCTATGGAGAATGCTTCGGAAAATCACCCAATGCTCTCTATGATATTTTCGAAAACTCTCACAAGAACTTTTGCTTGTGTAATTGAGGATTAACCTAGACTTTATCTCTTACCTTATATTTATAATGCATTACCATAATCCCATAAGGAAAGGATCCATGCATATCTCATAAATATAATAATATCCTTATAGGATAAAGAGAATAAAATCTATCCTTAGAGAGACCTATGGGCGCCGATTTTCTTGAGCCAACGGGCTGGATGGGCCGGCCAGTGGATCAAATGCAAGGAATAAAGATGGGCCTCAAATAAATTAATTATCTTATGTTCACCCGAACATAAATTAATTTATAAACATTCATTCATGCCACTAGAGAATAAATCTTGACTTACCCTTTATTACCGAAGTTGAGTCGGACTTGCACTTAGACATTACGAATCCCGTATTTAAGATATCGAACGTCCATTAATTATTTATAGTAATCATTGCTTAAAATAATTAATATCTTTAATTCCTTAAGTAGTACCACTCAACCTTATTATTGTACTTGAGCTAACTCAACTGCGAGGGTTTAGTACAATAAACCTTTGAGCTCCTTAAGGGGACGCCATCATCCTAACGGATACGGTGACTCGATACAGATAACTAGCATGACATACAAGCACTGCCACCACCCAAGATGCGGAGAATATTGGGTTAGAACATATAACCCTCACCCATAACAAGTCAAAGTGATGGTCAGTAACTCATACTCACCTAATACCTTATCGAGGTTTAGATCATCGTAAGTCACCGAGATCTAGGTTCTTCACTATGGTCAGATAGAAGAACTCATCTCACTGTGATCCTTCAATACGTCAGAGACGTACCAGCATAGACAAGCAACCAAGTCAAGTCACTTCTTATCTATACCGCAGCCTATACCGACAACTCGTCCTCAAGTTGTCTCGGTGTGAAACTTTTATATCTCATTAAGCGACCAATCATACGGACTTACGTGATCTTCTCACACTATGATCTAACTTATATATGAGATAAGGGGACGAGATATATGCAATCAAGTATTCAATTCGGATAGGAGATTGTAATAGTGGTAACAGAAACATTGTATACAAGCTCAACCAAAGCGCTTTCAAGATACAAATCCAACAATCTCCCACTTATACTAAAGCAAACTTTTAGTATAAAATGTGTCTCTCTACTAGCTATTACAAACAACCATCACTTTGCTTCTCCCACTTATACAAAAGTTTCCTTTCTAAGTGGGTGCCATCAAGCGCAATCCAAGTCCTCTAACGTGTCCGTCGTAGACTTTTTGCGGCAGGCTCTTCGTGAATGGATCCGCTAGGTTATCCGTCGTATCAATCTTCTCAATCACCACGTCACCATCGCCTAACGATTTCTCGTATGACATGGTACTTTCTCTCTATGTGTTTGGTCGCTTGTGGGTCCGTGGTTCCTTCGAGTTTGCCATCGCACGAGTTATCACAAGAACTATGATACTCTTGGGCAAACCGGTACCACATCTAGATCCATGAGGTATTTCTTGAACCATCTGACCTCTTTAGAAGCCTCCAAGCGGCTATATTCGGCTTCCATGGTAGAGTCCGCAATGCATCGCCGCTTTGCACTCACGCCAGATACGGCTCCACCTCCCAAGGTAAACACATAGCCGAGGTTGACTTTTTCTCATCACGGTCGACTTGGAAATCCAGTCTCAGATAACCCAAAGGCATTAGACTATCTGCATGGTAAACCAGCCTATAATCTCGAGTCCTTTCGGTACTTGAGTATATGCTTCTGCGAAATCCAATGAGCTTGTCGAGGTTAGGCGATATCTAGCTACTATGCCTACCGCATAGCGAGATATCGGGCCTCGTGCATAGCATTGCGTACATGAGACTTCCCTGGCGGAGCGTAAGGAACTTGTCTCATTTTTCTATCTCGCTGCGGTCATGGGTGTTGCGTCTTAGATAAAGGAACGCCATGTGCGAAGGTAGCAATCCTTTCTTGGCGGTCTCGCATACTAAAACGAGTAATCACAATATCAATGTAAGATGCGAGATAAGCTCAACATTTTCTTCTTGCGATCTCGGTAAACCTTGATCCCATGTATGCGTGCATCTCCTAAGTCTTTCATTTGAAACCGATCGGATAACCAACTCTTTCGTCGATATGACTTCACGTTGTTGCCAACTAGAAGAATGTCATCTACATAAAGTGCAAGAAATACCACATCACCGTTAACGTCTAACCGATACACACAACTCGCTAGCCCTTTGGGTAAATCCATGGGACTTTACCACCTCGTCAAAGCGTAAGTTCCATGATCGGAGGCGCTTAAGTCCATAAATGGACTTCTTAAGCTTCCATACTAGATGCTCTTCACCCTTTACCACATAACCGGGTTCTTGCATATAGATGTCTCTACCTTCCTCAAGGTAATCGTTTAAGCGGTTTTAACATCCATTTGCCAAACCTCTGGGTTCAGTGGTGCTATGGCCGAAGAATTACGATGGACTTGAGCATTGCTACGGCGAAAAGGTCTCATCGAAATCGATGCCCTCAACTGAGTGTACTTTCGCCACAAGCACGGCTTTAAAAGCGAAACCTCTCCATCGGAATCTCTTCCTTTGATATCCACTTACTACCCACGGCTTCCTTGCCATCCGGTAGAGGTGTCTTTCATATACATCCATAGCGTTATGGACTCCATTTCTAAGTTCATAGCGGTGTGCCATGATCTTGCATCAATGTCTTGTATCGCCTCCTTGTATGTCCATGGGTCGATTATTGCCTGTTCGTTTCCTGGGACTATATCCGAAGATTATCCCACGAACATAAATCGCTCGGGTTGACGAACAACCCTCCCACTACGATGAGGTTCTACAGGCACTATGGCAACGGTGGGTGCAGAAACTTGTGGTTCTCTATCTTGCACAACTTCTTTGGGTAGGCACCAACATGCGATCGGTATCTCCAGTGGAACTCGACCCACTTCAATTTCTTGAAGTATCTGGTGTCGATCCCTCCCACTAGACTCGACATCTCGTACCTTTGGCCTAATCGGTGGTGGAATACGATCATCTTCTAATTCTTGAAGAATGATTTCAACTTTGGATTTATGATTTTTCATGTAGTCCTCTTCTAAGAATCGAGCATTAGTGCTAATAATGACCTTCTGATCCTTAGGACTATAGAATAAACCACCTTTCGTTCCTCTAGGATAGCCAATAAATGCCTTGCGTCGGATCTAGCCTCCAACTTGTCGCCTTCTTGTTCAAAGACATGTGCCGGATCGCCCCATATCCATATGTAGCTTAAAGCGGGCTTGCGCCCAAACCACAACTCGAAGGGGTCTTTTCGGTGACTTGGATGGTACTAGATTCAGCAAGTATGCGCCGTTCTAAGGCATACCCCGTAACGAAATAGGCAACGTTGCATAACTCGTCATTGATCTAACCATTTCCAAAAGAGTCCTATTTCTTCGCTCGACACACCGTTTCTTTGTGGTGTGCGGTGAAATCTTGTTGGGATGTAATCCCACACTTCACTAGATAGTCCATAAACTCGTTCTCGAGGTATTCGCCAACGTGATCGAGCGGTGACTTGATACTTTACCTAGCTTCGTCTCCACTTCCGCCGAACTCTTTGAATTTCTCAAAACATTCGGACTTGCGGTGAAGCGGTATATGTATCCGCACTCGAGTAATCGTCGATGAAGGTGACAAAATACTGCATTCTCCACGAGCTTGTGTGGACATTGGTCCACACAGTCGAATGGACTAGCTCTAACATTTCTTTGGCTCTATAACCCTTCGCTTTGAAGGTGCGGTCGACATCTTACCTTCTATACAGATTCGCAGATCGGGAGTAATGTAGTGAGATTACCCAACGCTCCATTCTTAGCAGGTCTTTGGATCCTATTTAGATTGATGTGACCTAATCTAAGATGCCGAGAGAAAAGTAGTGTCATCTTGAAGAAAACTTTCTCTTTTGGGTTTGATGAAGATCTGACATAGTTATAGGTATTATGTTTTGCGAAATAGTATAAAGCGAATTATATAAAGTGCCAACACGAGATAACCGTCATTTCTTATGATAGAAACACCACTATCAAAAATAATGAATATCCATGAGTAAATAATTTCAAACAGAACAAGGTTCATGAAAATCCGCACATATAAAACGTCTTTCAAAACTAAAACTGTTGTTCCAAAACACAAAGAAACATCTCCAATGCAAGCGCCTCGACTTTCGCGCGTTGCCCATGGAGATCGTTATCTCGCCATTAGCTAGCTCCTTGTCCGCAGGAACCCCGCAAGGTGTAACAAACATGATCGATCGACTCGTGTCTACTACCCAAGAATGGGTAGAACAAGTCGCTAAATAATTAATGGACGTTCGATAAATCTTGACTTACCCTTTATTACCGGAGAATAAATGCCACTTAGACATTACGAATCCCGTATTTAAGATATCGAACGTCCATTAATTATTTATAGCAATCGATCGCTTAAAATAATTAATATCTTTAATTCCTTAAGTAGTACCACTCAACCTTATTATTGTACTTGAGCTAACTCAACTGCGCAGGTTTAGTACAATAAACCTTTTGAGCTCCTTAAGGGACGTCATCATCCTAAACGGATACGGTGACTCGTCTGAGATAACTAGCATGACATACAAGCACCGCCACCACCCAAGATGCGGAGAATATTGGGTTAGAACATATAACCTCACCCATAACAAGTCAAAGTGATGGTCAAGAACTCATACTCACCTAATACCTTATCGAGGTTTAGATCATCGTAAGTCACCTAGATCTGGGTTCTTCACTATGGTCGATAGAAGAACTCATCTCATCGTGATCCTTCAATACGCCGAGACGCATCCGGCATAGACAAGTAACCAAGTCAAGTCACTTCTTATCTATACCGCAGGCTATACCGACAACTCGTCCTCAAGTTGTCTCGGTGTGAAACTTTTATATCTCATTAAAGCTTCGACCAATCATACGGACTTACGTGATCTTCTACACACCGTATGATCTAACTTATATATGAGATAAGGGACGAGATATATGCAATCAAGTATTCAATTCGGATAGGAGATTGTAATAGTGGTAACAGAAACATTGTATACAAGCTCAACCAAAGCGCTTTCGATGACAAATCCAACACTCTCGACAAATTGGAATTACGTGGTGGGCGGTTCATGTTGAGGTTCTATCCAAACGAAGACCAAGGATCTTGATCGAAAATAATGACGTTCAAGCAAGATCTAGATGAGTCGTTCCATGAAGCGAGGGAAAGATTCAAAGAGCTTCAAAGGCAATGCCCTCATCATTTCTTCCCGTTGGTTCTGTTGTGCCAATTCTTCTACGATGGGATCCTGAAATCCGATCAGGAAAAGGCCGACGACGCAGCAGGGGGCAACATAGCTCATATCACAGCCGAGGCTCTTGACGAAATCTTTGACGTCATGGCGAGCAATTCCCTCGAAGGCATCTAGTACGTCGATCTTACATCAACTCATTGAACTGGATCGGTTGACGAGGCAGATGGCACAACTCTTGAGAGAGATGAGCGAGATGAAGATGAAGCGGTGAGTTCCTTCACCACCAGGAGTTCGCCGCTCCTTCTCGTGAATTCAAGCACCTCCTCGATTTCTCGATGCATCCTTGTGGGATTTGCATGGAAATGGGACATCTGATGAATATTTGTCCTAATATGGGAGCTCCCGTCTATGAAGGCGGAGTAGAGGCTTATTCTATGCAAGGTTTCCAACCTCGACCACCTTATGAGCCGAGGCCGAACTATGAGCAAAACCGAAGAAGAATACAACTCAAGGTGGAAGAACGAGCGAGTCGGGGTTGAGTTCAAACTCACAGACTCGCCTCCTCACAAGAAGACTCCACCGCGCAGAAGACACAGCTCAAGAAGATCCGCCAAAACAGCAGGGTTATGGTCAGCAGTATCAGTACCAACAGCAGCCATATCGACAGCCGTCATATCCGCAGTATCCTTATCAGCAGCAGCCACCGCCACCTCAGTACCCTTACCCACAACAATTGCCTCTCCGCGCGAAGGTGCCAAGACCTTACCAACCTCCACAGCGTCAACATGCTCCTCCGAAATCATCGATGGAGGATAGTTTGGCCGCATTCATGCAAGAGAGTAAGTTAGCAAGGGAAGCACAAGATGCGACCATTAAGCGTCTTGAGAGTACGATTGGGCAGATCTCTGGTGCTGTCAACGAAATGCAGCAACAACAACAGACGGGGAGGATACCGGGGCAAGGGCTCCAGCCACACCAAGCTCAAGCTGTGACTGTTCTTCGAAGTGGGAAGAAGGTTGATAATAAGGTACAACCCCCAGAGGTTGTGGAAGAACAAATAGTGGAAGAGAGAATGGTAGTGGAGAAACCGAGAGCTGAGGAGAAAGTGATTGAGGAGGAGCGGTAGAGTGCGATACACAAGACGGCAAATCCATATAAGCCTCAGGTGCCATTCCGAGCCGATTGAAAATGAGAAACAAGCGGCGGTTCTCGATTTCTACAAAATGCTCTCAAGGTCAATGTTAATCGCCGCTATTGGATGTGATCCGCAATGTTCCCTATGTTAAGTTCTTGAGGAACTTGCATCCAAGAAGAGGAGGTTTGTCGACAATGAGTCTGTTATGGTATCTGAGGTGGCTAACTCCATTATGCAGCAACCATTGCCGCCCAAACAACGGGACCCAGGTAGCTTCGTCATCACAATTGCTTTGGGAAATGGTAAGGAAGCAACAGGTATGCTAGATTTGGGGCGGTATTAATCTTATGCTTACTCTATTTTCAAGCAATTAGAATTAGGAGAGTTGAAACCTCTTGGTATGAGTCTCAGGTTAGCCGATCGCTCGTCTGCTACCCTAGGGAATTGTAGAGGATATTCTATGCGTGTGGGTGGCTTGATTGTACCGTGGATTTTGTGGTGTTAGAGATAGGCGATGTGCATGAAAATGGTCGAGACCATACATCGCTATTAGGGCAACCTTTATGGCCACTACTAATACATTGATTGATGTGAAAAATGGGAATATTAGGACGACCGTCCTAGGGAGACTATGTCATTTTGGTGCATAATAATAAGGCCATGCCATCATTTAATTCAATTGAAAACCTGTTCTTTTATAGACTCGATTGATGCTTTGGCCGAGATTTCTTTTGTACAGGATCACAGAGTGGAGGAAGTATACGAGGGATCGGCAGACTTGGAGGAAAGGCTCATGTTGGAAGCCGAACCGATAAAGGAAAAGGAGATTCCACCTGAAGCCGAGAAGTTAGAGTTGAAGGAGCTTCCCAAGAATTTGAAGTATGTCTTCCTCGAGGATAATGAGGAGAAACCCGTGATCATCTCTGCTGAACTCACTGAGTTCCAACAATCTCTGTTGGTTTCCGTGTTGAAACGACATAAGCTCGCTTTCGGGTGGAGTTTGGCAGATATCAGAGGAATCAGTCCTGCCATGTGCATGCATAAGATACAGCTTGAAGATGGGCGGTGCGAAAAGGATGGGCAACGGAGACTTAACCCCATGCTCGGTGAGGTAGTGAAGAAGGAGATCTTAAAGTCGCTAGCGAATGAATCATTTTCCAATTGTTGACAATGAATGGGTCGATCCGATCCATGTCGTGCCCAAAAAGGGAGGAATAACAGTGGTCCTTAACGAGAGAAAGGAGTTGGTGCCCACGAGACCGTCACTGGATGGCGGATGTGCATAGACTATCGGAAGCTTAATGCTTCCACCAAAAGGACCATTTTCCCTTCCTTTCATTGACCAAATGTTAGATAAGTTGGCCGGTAATGAATTTTCTTGTTTTCTTGATGGCTTGTCGTTACTACCAGATTGCTATAGACCCAATGGATCGAGCCAAGACAAAGATTCACAAGTCCATTTGGGACATATGCTTTTCGAAGGATGTCATTCGGACTCGCAATGCTCGGTACTTTCCAACGATGTATGATGTCATGCCTTTTCCGACATGATAGGGATTTTGTAGAGATCTTTATGGATGATTTTTACGTGTTTGGATCCTCGTTTGATGTTGTTTAGAAAAGATTGAGCGTGTACTTAGTCGTTGTGTGGAATACGTCTTACTCTAAGTTGGGAGAAAAGTCATTTTATGGTCCGTAGTGGCATAGTGTTGGGACACATCGTGTCTAGTCGGGATAGAGGTTGATAGAGCTAAAGTGAGGTGATTGAAAATTACCCCACCAAATGATGTTAAAGGAATAAGGAGTTTCACGGTCATGTTGGTTTTACCGTCGTTTCATTAAGGATTTTTCTAAAATATGTCAACCCTCCGTAGATACGTTAGCTCATGATTCTCCTTTTAATTTTGATAATGATTGCCTTGTTGCTTTTAATGATTTAAAGGAGAGAACCGAGCACTGCGCTGTCGTTGTCGGTCTAATTGGTCTTTTCCTTTGAAATCATGTGTGATGCTTCTAATCTTTGGAGGAGCTGTCCTAGGTCAACGGGTTGATAAAATGTTACGTGTGATTTACTATGCAAGCTTAACTCTTAATCTTGCTCAAGTAAATTATACAACCACCGAAAAAGAAATGTTTCTTTGTGATTTTGCTCTCGATAAGTTTCGTACTTACATAATTGGTTCTAGAGTAATAATACATAGTGATCATGCGCCCTTAGATATTTGTTGACCAAACCCCAGGCCAAGCCTAGACTTATTAGATGGGTGCTCTTATTGCAAGAATTCGACTTAGAAATTCGGGATTGGAAAGGTAGTGAGAATGTCGTTGCCGATCATTTGTCTAGATTAGATAGTCCCCCTTCCCAGTATACTATAGGTCCCATCACAGAGTCCTTCCCTTATGAGCATGCTTATAGTGCCTCTTCTATGCCTTGGTATGCTGACATTGTTAATTATCTAGCATGTGGTGAGTTGAGGCCTGACCTTACCTCCCAAGAGAGGAAGCGTTTTCTTTCTCTGCGAGCAATATTATTGGGAGGACCCTATCTTTTAAGTTAGGGAAGGATGAGGTTATCCGTCGATGTATTCGGATGAGGAACACGCCGAGGTCCTTGAGATGTGCCACCAAGCTCATTGTGGTGGACATTTTGGAGGACAAAAGACTGCGCATAAGGTGTTACAATCAGGTTTATTTTGGCCAACTCTTTTCAAAGATTCTCATACATATTGTATGTCTTGTGATCGGTGTCAAAAGTGGGGTCAATTGGACGAGGAACGAGATGCCTCTCAATAACACTTTAGTAGTTGAGGTTTTTGATGTTTGGGAATAGATTTTATGGGACCTTTCCTAAATCTATGAATACAGTATATTTTGCTTGCCGTTGATTATGTGTCCAAGTGGGTTGAGGCTATCCCACTAGGACATGTGATTCTTACATTGTGCTCAAGTTTGTGCAGAAAACATCTTATGCGGTTTGGATTTCCACGAGCAATCATTAGTGACGCGAAAGCACTTACGCAATAGTCGCTTTGAGAAACTAATGAAAATAATGGAATCGGACATAAGATCGCCACCCTTACCACCCACGGACTTTGGGTCGGTGAAGCGAGCAACCGACAAATCAAGGGCATCCTCGAGAAGATCGTGCAGCCCTCAAGGAAAGATTGGGCCAACAAACTGACTGATGCTCTATGGGCTTACCGCATCGCGTACAAGAGCATCTTGGGAATGAGCCCATATCGTCTTGTGTATGGGAAGGCGTGTCACTTGCTGTGGAGGTTGAACATAAGGCATATTGGGCCATCAAGAGTTCGAACTCGATCCTCTAAATCCTTAGAGCATCGTTCTTCCAAATATCCGAATCGACGAGCTCGTAACGGCGTGTGACAATGCGGCGTATGTATAAGGATAAGGTCAAGAAGCTTCATGATCGTCGAATCATGCGTAAGGATTTGAAGCCGGAATGAAGGTTTTATTATTCAATTCGGTGAAGCTTTTTCCGGAAGTTGAAGTCTCGTTGGAGTGGCCCGTTTATCATTCGAAGTGAAGCCGTATGGTTTGGTTGTGCTCAAGAAAGAAGGATCGACAAATCGCTCGAGGTCAATGGTCAACGTGTAAAGCCCATGTAGAAGGGGTCCACCTCCTTTACGGTGGAATCTATTTCGTCACGATCCTTGATCGTCGAGTTTATTCTTGTCAAGCTAATGACAGTAAACGAGCGCTTCGTGGGAGGCAACCCACATTTCTTTTTGTTTTGTTCGTGCTTTCCTTTGTTTTTGCTTTTGTTTGCGTGTTGATTTCTTTTTGTGGTTTTATGTGGTGCAGGATGAGGAGTTATTTTATCTGGAATTGAAACATGGATCGTAAAAGTGGAAGCAGCAAAATTACGTCCAGGGAGGTACCCCAGGCGCCGGACGCGACGAAACCGGCGCTGGGGTACGATTTATCAAAAGGACAGCGAGTGGCACCCAGCGCCGGACGCGACGAAGCGCCGGACGCGGGGTGGATAAAATTTGAGACAGCAAGTGGCACCCAGCGCCGGACGCGACGAAGCGCCGGACGCGGGGTGGATCCAAAGATGGACAGCGAGTGGCACCCAGCGCCGGACGCGGGTGTTTATCATATGTGGGCAGTAAGCTGACCCAGCGCCGGACGCAGTGAAACCGGCGCTGGGTCCATTTTTGATTTTATTTAAAATTATATATATATATTTATATATATATATATATACGTGAATTAGGGTTTCTCCCTTTGCGCCGCTTACTCCTTTCTCTCTCGCGCAGACTCTCTTTCGGATCAAATTCTTCCATCCGTGAGAAGATTCTACTTCCCTCCGTCCGACGACGCTTGCCTCCACCACTCCTGTCCGGCGTTTCCTCACACACACACCGCGCGCCTCGGTCACCTCCCCCGTTCGGCGCTCTCCCCAGTCCGGCGCCGCAAGCCCTTTTCCAAATCCGGTGCTTCACACCAGTCTGGCGTTCGGGCTCCCGTCCGGCGCTACCCACCTGCGTTCGTCCGGCATTTCCTCACAAGCCGCACTCCTCGCGACTCAACCTCGAGTTCGGCGCCTCACCTTCGTCCGGTGCCACACAGGCCTCGCTTCCCTCTTCGTCCGGCGTTCCCATTCCGTTCGGCACCGTGCGCCATGCCTCCACGCGTCCCTCGCGTCCGGCGACTCGCTTCCGTCCGACGCCATGCAACACACCTCCGCGCGTCTCTCCGTCCGGCGTTCACCTCTGTCCGGCGCTCCCTTGTTCCTCACGCATGTCGTTCTTCAGCTCGTGTGCTCACACTCGTTTGAAATTCAAAGCCCGCCTCCAAGTATATCACTATGGTTCGGACTAAAAATGCACCTGGGTCCAGCTCCCGCCATCCTCAAGCCGACGATGTTCCGATGGAGGAACCACAAGAGGATATTAGCGTTATGTACTCTGCCACCTTCCCAATTTATAATCCGGTGGAAGAGTATGTTATAACGCCTCGTATTATGAAGGGGGTATTTGGTTTCCGACTTACGGTGCACGTGGTGTGCCCAATTCTTTCAATGTTAGAGAGGCACGGAAGGAGCTATCGTGATTTAATAATCGGTCATCCGTCGAATGCCGAGTGGGTTTATCGAGGATGAAGCATTGACAATGGTCCACAAGTTCATAGCTTTCAATGTTTTTGAAATGAGCGGGCTAATAAGGTGAATATCACGAGGTCTTCCGCTCACATGTGTTGTAAAGAAGACGAAGATTTCGACGACATACTTTATTTGGGACCACTTGCAACTGGTCCAGCGGCGTAAGTGTAAAATGTAGGCCAACCCTGTGCCAAATCCCTACTGGTCTGGCAGTGAGCTTAGGGATCATAAATAACGATGGACGACCAGTTCCAGGCCAAGATCATATACGACCTAAGATGATTGATCTTAGTGAGCTGCGAGGCGCTCCCTTTGCTTTCAACGAGACTACTCTGGTACCTCAGCATCAGAGGAATTGCGTGAAAAGATATATGCTTGCGAAGACGCTGACGGCCAAGCGGTGTGCGGGACCATCACATGCACCTTCGGGTGATATGATCATCTATGATACCACTGTACCATCCGACGAGGAAGGCGACCAGCAGGCCGATGCAGGAGAGGATACAAAGCCTCTTCCGAGCGACACCGATCCTAATCATCCGCAGTTCCCTTCCCAGCAATACGCATCGGGCCAAGGGTATAGTTCTTTTCGTGAGGAGTTTGGTTAGTTTAGGAGTGAATTAGCTGGTCACTGGACGAGTTCCGTCAAGACATAACTTCTCGGTTTGATCAGCAAAATCAACGTCTTGACAGACATAATCAATTGTGGCACGAGCAGAACCAGCGCTGGAACACGTATAACCAGCAGATGATTGAGCCAGAATCAGCGCATGGCCGCCGAAGCCCGATGGAGCGCGTGGACTATCTTTCATGGCGCCTCCTCCACCACCGCTTTTCCGACCAATAGTGATTCCTCACTATTGGGCGTTTCATGTTTTCCTTTTGTTTGTGTTTCGTTCGTTTTCCTTGTTTCGTTGTTTTGCTCTCTGTTTCTGTTTTTGTAGGTTGTGTCCTTTGTTGATCCCCATCGTTCGTTTCTTCACTTTCGGGAAGTTTCCTCTACCTTTCTCTTATTCATTTATCTGCAATGAGGACCTTGCCTGTTTTAAGTGTGGGGGGGTTTTCTTTCCGTTTGGTTTGTTTTGTTTGTTTTCTATCGTTTCTGTCTTTGTTGTGTTTTGTCGTTTCTTAACTTTTTTGTTTGGATTAGAGATGATTTTATCCTCTTGAAATCAATGGTCTATGAAGAATTATGCTTTAAGTTGAATTAATTGCGTTTTGATCTGAAATTCTTTGTATCTTGGTATATGGTTTTTAGTTTGATGAAACTTAGGTGTCAATTTGAACTGTGGGACATAATTAGAAAGTTGTGTTTAGACAAGGTGTGTGATCGGATGTCATATGCTTCGTAAATGGAACCCGTCTCTTGTATGATCTTTCAAGAAAAGTGGACAATAAAAAAAAAAAAAAAAAAGAAAAGAAAATATGTCGTTATTGTGAAATAAGTGTGCTTAAAATTCGAATAAGGGGCTCTACCCCTCTTGCTTGTGTTGTCTCTCGAATGGAGACTCTTTGCTATGGGTATAGATATCTACGTTAGGATACTCGAGTGTACAACTTGAAGGTTCCACCTAACGATTATTGTCCTATAATCGGTTTTAAGTTCCACAAGTTCTTATTTGTTGTTGTCATTTGGGATATCTTACATGAAAGGGAACCATATAAGTTGTATATTGATTTCTGAAATCATGTTGAGTCGAAGCACAGCTATTCTATGATAAGTCACATGTTTGGATTGATAAATGAGGATCATTGTATTGAGAACTATATTACATTGAAGGGATGTGAATATGTGATTGATTCTATTTGTAGTATTGATTCTATGTGTACCATTCCTTTCAAGAAACTAAAATTTGCTCGAGGACAAGCAAAGAGTTAAGTGTGGGGGTGTTGTTTTGCATGTTTTTGTTTTGTTTTCTTTGTTTTGTTGTCGACGATTTGATTCCATTTGGTTATATTTGAACATCTTTTATTGGAATTATGATCGTTTTGGTTTTGTGCGAGGAAGGATCATGTTGAAAGCTTTTGAGCCTTAAGCGCACCAGTGCGCGGACTCGGTGTAGCCGTGGTGCGGTGCGCGTCACGAGTGAGCGCTCGAGAAGCCCGTCCGGCGTTTCTCCACGTCCCGCTGGGCACTCATCCGCGAGCGCCCGCGTCCGAGTTTCCCCGTCCCGGTGGACGTCCTATCTGACTCGCCCAGAGTCATCGAGTCCGCGCCAGATCCGATTCGGCACCGCGCGAAGAGTCGAACTTCGTCGAGAGAGTCATCGCGTCCGGCTCGGATCCGTCCGTATTGCGTGAGAATCGAGTCGCCCAGAGTCATCGGTCCGTGCCCGTTGTGTCCGTACGGATTCCGTTTCAAAGCAATGACGCGTCCGGTCAGATTCGCGTCCGCACGGGCGACGACTTTGCATTGTTTTTATGCGGCGTCCGTGCAGGGGCGAGTCCGCTGCGCGTTAATATTCGTGGGCTATATATACGTTGTTGAAAACGCGAAACCCTACCTTCATTTTTATATTTTCGTCTTTTGTTTCTCCAAGTTTCGGACTAGAATTAGACTTTGTTCTTCCAAGCTTTCAATTAATTGTTCTTTCTTTCATCTTGATCTAAAATTATTGTGAGAATTATCAGTCGTACTTTGAAGTTTAAATATCAATTCCATCGTTCGATTTGTTCGTAAGTTTCTTCTATTGCTTTATTTCGTTTAATCTTTTCGTTTTGATTGTCATTGGTTTCTCGTTGGGTTTAAATTGATATTGATATTCGTCTAAGTAATTTTGTCTTCCGATTAATCTTTTCCATTCATGTCAGGGTTTATAATTTCGATTACATGTTCTTCAATTTAGGGTTTAATTCTTGCCTAGATAATTTATACGCTTTGTCAATTTTCGCCTAGTTAATTAGTCTTTCATTCTTTAATATTTTCTTGCCTAGGTAATCTATCAACCCTTTTGAGATTAGAGTGTTTAGGAATTTAATTGTTTTGTGTGACAACTTAGTAGCATACATTAAGTTTTCCTTGAGAGGCGACTAAGGGTTAACTTTCCCTACTAAAACACCTCATTCGATTGTGAGTCAATTAAGAGTATACTTTTGATTGAAACACTACACATTTTTATTTTTATTTTTATTTTTTTATGTCGTTAAATTCCTGCCATGTTCTGCTAAAAACGTTCTTACGCTTTCATATAATTCATATTTCTATTTTGTTTTCTAAATGTGGTTTTGTATTCCTTTTAACTATTTATTTATGTGGTTGAAGTATTTTATTGTTTCATTGTATTCTTTATGAAATCATTGGAATAATTATGTACAGAGATAATTTAAAATATTAATGTTCATTGCTTGTGCTAAACAACATTAATAAATTAATAACGTTTAGAAAAATTAAACTGGGAAGTAGTTATGTGCTTTGATATTACTAAATGAAATCAAACATAGATGGAACTAATCTCTGATCGTCGTGAGTGTTCCAATTGTACTCCATCAGGTTACATACAACCTCATTTTACCTCCACATTGATTTATTGAGTTGTTTGAAGATAATACAGAGATCTCTTACTCGTAGCAACAAGAAGATGATGATGAGATATAACTTACAGGAAGTTAATTTGTTGTGGATTTTGGGTATAGATTTCAAATTCTTTAAGTTTGGTGGAGTAGAGGATAAAGGCTTTCACCTCAACAAAGGACCGGAATTGCCTACCCCCATGATAAAGTTTGTGTAGTTTTGCTTAAATTTCACAGAAAAAAACTGAAGGACAAAAGTCAGTGATCTTATTTTTGAAGATCTTGCTTTAATATACTTAGATGTAGGGATGTCAACGGGTGGGTTTTATCCGAATCGATCCAGAATCGCTCAAAACCCATTAAATTTTAAAGCATTGGTTACGGTTCGATTACGGTTACGGTTGGGTGCCGGACCCACTTTAGATTCGGACCGTTTAGATACATAGTTTGATGGTCCGGTCCGGTCCGGATCTGGTTCTGGTTCTACTTATTTATTGGTTCTGGTCTGAGTAAAACACGTTTATTGACAAGCCAAAATTTAAATAGACTTATCAATGAGCTAGTTTTATCCATATCGATTTGAAATCACTCATAACCCATTAAATTATAAAGCAACGGTTTCGATTCGAGTTATGGTTCTGGTCCGGTTCTGGTTTCATACCCGCTCATATCCGGATCGCTTAAGACACATAGTTGATGATCCGGGACCGGTCCGGATCCAGTGTCTAATGGATCGGTTCCAGAACCAGAACCATTACTTAATTATTAGTTTTGATCCGGGTAAAACACATCCATTGACATTCCTACTTAGATGCAAGACAACGAGAAATATATTCTACAATAGAAAATCAGAATGTATAGATTCTTGTATTGCTTTTCTTTGTGAAACATTGGTAAGTGATTATTTGAATTTGCTTCCGTTTACATACCATGATATGCTTCAAAACAAAATGCTTTTAAAAATGGTATTTAATTGGAATACTGATTTTAAAATTCGACTCATATTTGTACTTTTAAAGGAAGGGAATTGTAATGCAAATCTATATGGACCATCTAGTTATAGAAGAATACCATTCAATTTGTGTTAGAACGCATCAAGATACCGAATTCGTATAATGTGTGTTTCCTATCGTATATTATCTTGCATTTGGATTACAAAAATACTAATTGAAGATTCTGCTAATTTACTTTACGAAGTTATTGAAATCTTTGGGCTCGAGACTGAATATCTGAAGGATCAATAAGGCCTTCCAAAACAACAAGCTCATCCAGCAGAGATAGCTTCTCCTCTTCGAGGGTCTTGACATCATCCTCGACTTCCTTCAACTCTCTCCCTAATCCGAAGCTTTCCTCCTCCAAGAGCAAATACTTCAGCCTAAGAGCTCTGTACTCGTTCCCTGATGTCGAGGAGTCTGGTACTGAATCTGGAATCAATCTCTCTGGTTGCAGCGATGGTGAGACTTCACTAACAACACCCCTTTTGGTGGGTTTTGGCCCCTTTTGGCTGGAGAAAGTCCTTAGATTGTTGGATCTCTTCACGCTCATGCTCTCCCCAGGTGATTGAAGCATCTGGGGGTGCTGTGATGAAGCCTTCTTCTTTCTAGGCTTACTAAGCAAAGCATCTGGCATGTGCTTCTGATCTTCCATTCGACTCAACGGGGGCACTCTATACTGTTCCAAAATAGAAGAATGGGGGGAAAAACAATCACAAGGTTAGGTGACCATTTAATACAGAAAATTGAGCCAATAATAATTTTCCAAAAAACAAGAATAAGATCTGGTTAGTGCTGAAACACATTCCACGAAAAACAGTAGTCTTAAAACATGTCAAAAGTTATAACAACTCAGGTAATTGTGGAATGGTTTCTAAGGCAAGTTTCGCTTGAAGGGTGAGGAATTGAGTGAAAAAAATAAAATAAATATGCATTGCAATAGACCTTGTGAACACAAGCAAAAAGATTACCATAGCAGATGCATTGAAACTGCAAGAACAATATTGCAGCATCCGATATTAGATGATCGGAGTTTATATAAAATTAAGAGAGAACAAAAAAGGATTTGCCTTTGCAATTTCAAAAGTTGAAGTACATAAATTAAAATTTCTACCCAATTAGTACAGTAAGGAGCACGAGTTTCAGCTGTAAGTATGCTTTCACAGAGAATTCGAAATTGAATACGAAAACAGCGCAGAATCCACATTACAGATAACAAATCACAAAGAGAAGGCAGAATTTCCCGGTTCAAAATTTTATTTTTCGACCATTCCCACACAGAATCATGCCATGGCATATCGACCACTAAATAACGTATATACAGTCATATACACAACAGAAGTAGAAATTAAGCAAGCAAACGTCACCGAAACAAAAAAAGAGGGATGCTTGTCCACTATTTCCGAAAAAATCTTTCGCAAATTCCAATTTCTCGAGGATCACAACGAACCAAAAGTAATCTTCAGAAATCCCAAGCTCTCAATAGACTGAACTAGATTTTTAGGGCAAGTGACAGTATTGTCGAACTAAGCAGAAATCATAAATTTTCAACCGGAAAACATGAATTTTCAGCCATAATAAAAAATTACAGAAACCGATCGACGTGGCGCAGGCAGGAACCGGCGAACTCGCCGGACAAACAGCAAAGAGAGGGGAAAAGGCGCACCTTCAGAAGAAACACAAATAAAACCGACAGCGGCGAACAGCGATGTCAAGACGCAAATGTCGGTTACCAAATTTCCGCCTCTCTCTCTCTGATTTTCTTCTTCTTTATTGCACAATGTCTGCCCCAGACTCCTATTTGAAATTGAGTCCGTCCAATCGTGGGCTTCACTACTTTTTCATTTAGTTCTAAATAGTAATAAATCTTATTTGGATCTGGGCTTTTCTTTGTGCTAATGCAGTGATTTAATGGACTTGCTACCTTCATTCCCTTCTCTCTTTTTCTTAGAAATCTTTTTTCTTCGACACATTCCATCAATTTATTTATTATTATTATTTTTGACTTGGATTTGATTACATATTACAAAATAATTTTGTTATGAGACTTACCATATGATTGTGATGGAGGAACAAAGGTGATTGAAATGATTATTCTTATGTCTAATTCAAATTGGAGAAATTCTATATTACAAAATAATTCTGTTATGAAATTTCCTTCAAATTGCATTTTGGGTTTGTGTATTCTTATATACATTCATTCTCTCTAGCTATGTAGTACGTGTTGCTCTTTGTTTCTTAATAAGTATGATGTCCAATTTTTATTTTCTTACATTTTGATAGAGCTGAGCAACCTCTAGAAATATTATAAATATGTTTTCAATGCGTCATTTTAAGTTATCAATAATCTTCAGAGAAAAACTCCCGGAATATTTCTAGATATATTTTTATGTTTCCAAAGTTAAAATCAATTAAAATATGAACTTGCAATAAAATATTTGAAGCTCTAGAAAATCTTGGAGAAAAAAAGAAGTAATAATTGGGTCACAAAATGGTATTTATCCTACGATTAAATAAATATTATGAATTTCCATTTTTTAATTATTTTTTAACCCTATATTTAGTATTTTTTTTCGATTTTATTTTAACCCTATATTTAGTACTTTAATCAACTCCCTGCGACCAGAATCCGGCATCCTTACTTAAAATAAGTCATTGCATGACTTTTGAAGGACAGTGTTGTTGTCCAGAACTATTCTCAGTATTTCTTTCCTTTGGGCGTCAATCGAACTTATCATCTCCGACATGGCAGCTTCTTTACTCATTTTACCACCATTAATTTAAATGTACGTACTCATCAATTTAAATAGTTTATAGCAGTCAGAATGGTTAAGCATTTCTAGAGAGTTGGCACCACAATTTGTTCCAGATCAACTGTTACACAAGCTTTGCTCATGTATTCTTCTTCAATATACCATATAGCAAATCTAACCACTAAAAACCAAAGTATATATATGTCTGTAGGCGATTAAAAACTGTTAGTAAATAATATTGCGTCATATTTAAATTATAAATTAAATATATTTTATTTTATTAATAGAATTTATTAAAATTAATAGATATATAATTAACATTTAATTTTACCGATAAATAGGAGAATGACATGTGACATTGACACCTCGGAGAGGAATACCCATTCAAATTGTGTCACATAGGCCTTAATTGCCACATAAGCCCTAAAATGTCAACTAAGCCCACAAAGTCCACTAGCTCACATCTATAAATAGGGGTGTTAGGGTTTCATAAATAGAGGAAGAGAAATGAAGTGAAGAAGAAGTAAAGGAATAGAAAACTTGAAGAGTTCAAGCAATTGAAGAAAACTCTACAATACATTCATCAATATCCAGGCGTTAACGATGCAAATCACCATGTTCTTCGCCAAGATCATCCAAATATAATGTTCAATCCGGAAACATGGTGAAAACTCTGCACATTGGCATTCAAAGTTGAAAATCTTCAAAGCATTCTTCAACACATCAAATCAAATCCAACATTTGATTCGGAAACAAGGCAAAGGTCAAATCAGTCATCATCAAATTCAAACTTTAATTTTAAGGAGACCAATGAAGCACATCCCCTCTAACAACTTGAAGAACATCCAAAAAGGTTCAAGAATTCAAATTAAAGAGTAGAATCAGAGGATACAATAGAGATCGAACTCATCACAAATTTTTTATTTGATCAAAATTACATTGATTTTATATACAATTTCATGTTTATCGAATTAAATATAAAAAGTTGTGTTACAATATCCATCACACATTAATTCAAACTGATGATTAGTTTGGAAAGATCTTAATTTAAGAAAATGGAGATCGATCTCACAGTGGCAATTATATGGGTGGTAATGCTACGCTCTTGTAGCTTGGATCCTTTCAAACAGTGCTTAAGTGCTGAAATTATTATATGCACATTATACATTCTTTGCTAACATTCACGGCCCATCTGCATGTAGCATTAATAATACTAATTATATATATAGAAATAACCCATATTCTGATAAGCTACATGTAGAAATTATTCCCATGCTTTGCCTTATTTCTTTTTTCTTTTTTTAGGGCATAGATGGTATAATTGTCATCACACAATATTGTTAATCATAAATGAATTTTTTAAAAGCCCAACGTTAACTTTTCAATTACTACAAAAATTTCAAAAACTAATTAATATTTTTTACAAAAAGTTACAAAATATTCAATTTAATAATTACTATTCTATCGAAAAAATCATTGTGAATTAAAATTCGTAGAAGTACCTATTGAATTTAGCGTTAAATGCAAATTGAATTCCAACATTTCAGCTTTTTGCAAATTAAATCCAATTTTTAAAACGTTTTAATAACATATCAATCTTTCAATTCAATTTGTTGAAAGTTGTCATTTCCAAATATGTTGTTATATGGAAACTCAAAATTGATCGAGTGCTTTTGAAGATCATTGTTTGGATTGTCCTCTTGTATTGTCAATTTTGGCGTGGACATCGGCAGTTGAGTAATTGTGCGAGAGTTGTACGGCGGGTAAGAGCTTCGATGATTCAAGTTTCAATTCTAGGCGTTCGACGATAAAATTGATAGCATGAGGATTGGAGAGGACAATCCAAACTATATGCTTCAAAAATTCTCAATCAATTTTACATTTCGATGTCAGATAGATGCTGAAATTTCAAGCCCAAATTCACGAAAAAGTTTAGGTGCTAGTGACGAAGTTGTAACAAATTAGTAGTGTGAGACTGATTTGCAACTAACCCATGAATTTATTGGAAATTAAATATTAGTAATATATGTTTGGATGATTTAGAGTATGAAATATATTCACATTGAATCTTAATTTTCTTGTTTGACCTTGATGAGTGGAGAACATTTGTTAATATTTTTAGTTTCAGATAGTTTGTCGAATGTTTGATTGTTGTCACTTGGGATATCCACACAATCTTCAAAAAGTATTCTCGCCATTCTTCTTTCTCTATGATTATTTTCAACATCATCTATAATTCCCACAAAATTATAGTAAGCTTCCTGAAATATGACTTTATTTTATAATAATTACAATTTCTACAAAATATAAATTTTCTTATAATAATTACAATTTATACAAATATAAATATGACATATTAAAAAAATAAAACTAGTAAATTGAAGTTCCTATTACTTACAAATATTAATTAATTTGATACTTCTGCCCTTACAACTTGACACTCCAACAATTTGTCCAAAACACGCCCACAAACAATACACACATGAAATATATGTTTTGGTCAATAATAATGATGATGATGATTATTATTTTTAAATTATAGCCCATATTCTGACCCTATGGTAACTTTGTTGGAAATCAAGCGTATATATATATAATATTATATATGTGGTCAAGTTGCTGGAAACTACTTTGACCAAGATTTTGAGTGACGTAACATTTAATTTTGTGAAATTAAATGGCATAGGATCGATCTCGTTTTGAGTAGATGATCGTGGTGTATTCACATTCTCAAATCCGATTTTCGGTGGTGAGAAATAGTGGATCAAAGTTGGTCACTAAACATGGAGTTTTGTGCTTAAGGGATAGCATGGATTAATTAATCCTTATCCCACATTGATTAATGTACCTTAATTAATTGTCTATATAAGTGGTTCATTGAACACTTAGTATAATTATGTGCACAAGTCATGGGTGGAAAGCCCTTGCGCCGCCGCCGCCGCCCGCCCATGGCCGTCGGTATATGCTTGCCGGCCCGGCTCGGCCGGCTCGATTTGGTTCGGTTCCGTGGTCCGTGGATCGTGGATCGTGGATCTTGGATCTTGGATCTTGGATCTTGGCAATTGGTCTTTGGGTGGTCTTTGGGCTGTTCGTGGGCTTTCTTGTGGCCCATGCCGCTTCTTTTGGATCGGCGTTTGATCGAGCCCAAAGATGGAGTTGGTCAGAGGCCCACTCGTGTGGCCCAATCCGTTGGGCTGTTGTGCACTTGAAGAGGCGTCCGGATCGTCCGATGAACACGGGCGCACGCGTTGTCAGATTCGTCGTAACCGCCGTGTAACGCCCGACATGATGGCTCTGCGGAAGCGTGCCCGTTGTCTCCGAAAAACCGCCGCACTCAATAGGGACATAACTCGTAACACCCGACATCAATGCGGTGTTGACTCGGCATGCTTCCCGTGAGGGGCGGCGCCTATAAATAGGACATGTCCACGGCATTAGCCACCTCTTGCAAAAGCATTCTAGCATTCTAAAGCACTCCTGCATACGGTTTTGTGTCAGCTCATCCTCGCCTCCGTCCGGTTCGCGGAGCTCGTTGGTCTGTCTTTGTCACCTACGAGACATTGCCGTTTCGTCTTTGGAGCGATCGCGAGCAAGAAGCACTAAGGCGTATCTCGTCTTCTGGAAAGAGGCCTCTCGACTCGGCATTAGCTTACGGTTTTTGTTTCATTTAGTTTCAATCGTTTTGTCATTTGTTAGTTTGATCTCTTTCTACCTTTACATTTCACGTTATGTCGTGCGCAAGTTCTGTCTTGTTTTGTACAAAGTTTTCCAACAATCGCAAGAGCGAGATATTACTTGCCACGAAGAGTCGGACTTAAAATTGACTTAAAACTTCGAAACCTAAACCTTTGCTTGGAGATGTCATTGTTCCTCGCCAACTCTGCCTCGCATGCCGCTCACTCGCCGCCTTGCTTGCCTCTGCTGCTGCCGCCAATTCGACACAATGGCTTGGTCATGTTTGGTTCGATGCCTTCGGTCGACCATGGGACCACTGGGTCATTGTTGGTTCCACTTTTAGTGGTTCAACAATTGGTTCCACTTTAGTGGTTCATTTGGTTCGACATTGCACTTTTCGGTGGGTCATTGTTGGATCCATGGGATCTAACTTTGGTGGATCGGTCATGGATTGATCTCGGCGCTGTTCATACCGCAAGGATGATGCCGTCGGTAGAAGCCGTCGAAGTTTGGAGGATCCGACTTGAGATGGCAGCAAAAGATGTTATTCTACCTCACGACGTTGGGCCGCCAACTTCTTGGTGGAAGATGAGCCCGCCATTCAGTGGTGGTGACGGACTTTCACGTCAAAGCGGCATATGACAAGCTGGCGCCTTGGCGACTACCTTTGTAAAATTTTATACTTGGTAGTTTAGAAGATAGCTTGTATAGTGTTTATCTTTGTTGTAACGACATCCAAAAGTATGTGGGATGCGCTAGAAAAGAAATACCGTAGTGATGATGCGGTACTAAGAAGTTCATTGTAGCGAATATTTGGACTACAAGATGGTCGATTCCGACCGATCATGGACCAAGTGCAAGAGTTTCAACTCATTGTGCACGAGGTTCAATCGAAGGGCATACTATTTCGGACGGCTTTGTCGTCGCTACGATGATTGAAGCTACCCCGGGTGGAGAGACTTGAGGTCTACCTTAAGCACTGGCGAAAGGATATGACACTTGAAGACTTGATCGTCGGACTAAGCATCGAGTCGGCGTGAAAAGCTAGAACTAAAGGGAAGGCGATCGATGCTAGAGCCAACTGTTGGAGGCGGTCCTCCAACAACGTGTTCGTCCCGATGTCGAAGATAAAGCGAAGGAAGGTGGTTTCCGTAAGTTTGAGAGGGGATGTTACAATTGTGGCAAGCATGGCCACACAGTAGAGGCTGCCGTCGGCCTAAGAAGAAGAAGGCTAAGCAAGTTACCAGCGTTGTCGAGAAGGACTTGACAAATGGGACAAGGATGACTTGGCTGCTGTGGTGACCGAAGAAGTCGACCACGTCGAGAATCGAGGTGGATGGTTCATCGACATTGGCGCAAGCGCGCGCGTATCGCCAAAAGATCGTTCTCCACCTACAAGCCTGTTGAGGGAGGAAGCTCAACATGGGAACCAAGCTTAAATGCGAGGTTGCGGAGTTGGTGATGTGGTGCTCAAGATGTCGTCCGGCATTGAGATCACCTTGAAGGATGTCTTTGCATGTCCGGACATTCGCAAGAATTTAGTGTCGGGCTCTATTCTAGTTAATAAGGGTTTTAGACTAGTTTTGAGTCGGACAAGTTTGTCTTGACTAAGTTTGGGAAGTTCCTTGGTAGGGTTATCTCATGGGAGTCTTTTCAAATTGAATGTAATGGTTGTGTCGTAGTGTACCCAAGATTGCTATGAATAAAATGCATCTACTTCCTCTTACTTGGTGAGTGCTCGATTTATGGCATTGTAGATTAGGACATGTTAATCTAAATGCAATAAAAGATTAGTAAATTTAGATTTACTAAAGTTAAATGAAGTTAATACACAAGCGAAATGTGAGGTTTGTGTGGAAGCAAAATGGCTAAATTACCGTTTCATTCGGTGAGCAGACACTAAGCCTCTAGAACTTATTCACACCGATGTGTGTGATTTAAAGTTGTACAAACTAGAGGTGGTAAAAGTACTTCATCCGTTTATTGATGGTATACAAGATATTGTTATCTTTACCTTCTAAGAAGTAAAGGCGAGGCTATTGAAGCTTTTAAAAACTTCAAAAAAGCCGAGAATCAACTAATTTGTCGAATTAAGGCATTCAAGTGATAGGGGGAGAATATGTAGCTCGGTTTGAGGAATTATGCTGCGAAAGTGGTATAATACATCAAACGAGCGACTCTATTCACCTCGGTCTAATAAGCGTTCTTGAGCGTAAAATCGAACACTTAAGGAGATGATGAATGCCTTGTTGATTAGTTGAGGTTGCCCAGAACTTGTGGGGGGAAGTCGTTTTGACGACCGACTACATCTTGAACAAGATTCCACTCAAGGGTAAGGATGTCACTCCTTACGAGTTGTGGAAAAGAAAAGCCATCGTATAAATATCTCGAAGTGTGGGGTGTTTGGCGAAGGTTGAGGTGCTCTTCCTAAACAAGTTACAATTGGACCTAAAGCGATCGATTGTATCTTTATTGGGTATGCAGCGAGCAAAGCGCCTATCGTTTCGATCTACTGGTCGGAGTACGGATATGTTGTGGGGACGACGATTGAATCAAGGAATGCTATATTCTTTGAAAGTGTTTATCCTGTAAAGACAAGGATAAAAATGAAGCCGGTTCTAGCAATAGGCGATGGTGAAGCTTCGAGTTCTAAACCTTTGGAGGAAGAACCGATATCGCATAAGCGATCAAGGTCCGATCGGAGGGGTCGAGCAAGGCGTGGCGATGAAGTCGAGCGAAAGTTTTGGTCACGACTATGTTGCGTTCATGTTGGACGAAGAACCAACTTCGATCAAAGTAGCTATGCTCGGCGGACGGAATGCTCTGGAGAGGTCATTCAGTGAGATTGATTCCATTCTTCAAACCACACTTGGGTCTTTGGTTGATTTGCGAAGGTTGTAAGCCCTTAGGATGCAAATGGATCCTTAAAAGAAAGTCAAGGCGGATGGATCAATTGAAAAGTATAAGGCCCGTTTGGTTGTCGAAGGGTTTAAACAAAGAGAGAGTACGATTTCTTGATACCTATTCACTGTGCGAGGATTACGTCTATTAGGGTGCTTCGCAATTCTTTGCTTTGCACAATCTTGAGATTCATCAAATGGACGTTAAGGCGCATTTTGAATGGTGACCTCGAGGATGAGGTATATATAGAGCAACCCGAAGGGTTTAGTACACAGTCGAGAGGCGAGGTATGCAAACTTCGTGAAGTCTCTATATGGTTTGAAACAAGCGCGTTGCAATGGCACTTGAAATTTGATAATGTAATGTTGGCAAATGATTTCAAGATCAACGAGTGTGATAAATGTGTCTACATTAAGAACAACGATAATGGTTATGTTATAGTGTATGCGTATGTAGATGATATGTTGATCATGGGTAGCAATACTCAGTCATTAATGACACAAAGCGCATGTTAAATAGAAATTTTGACATGAAGGACATGGGATTAGGCGATGTGATTCTTGGAATCAAGATTCTAAGAAGATCGACGGAATTGTCTTGACACAATCTCACTCGTCGAGAAAGTGCTTAAGAAATTCAACGCGTTTGATAGTTTACTGCTAAGACCCCATTGAGCTCAATGTTCACTTGAGTAGAGCAGGGTGAACACGTTGGGCAAGAAGACTATGCTAAGTTCATCGGTGTTTGATGTATCTTACAAATTGTACCCGACCGACATAGCTTGTAGTGAACAAATTGAGTCGTTACGAGCAATCAAGCAAGGAGCATTGGAAGGCTTTAGTGAGAGTTTTGAGGTACTTGAGTATACTCAAAATCATGGGTGCATTCACGAGATATCCCGGTGCTTGAAGGGTATTGTGATGCCAATTGGATATCGACACGAAAGATTCACTTTCTACAAGTGGAGTGCGTGTTCACGATTGGGAGGTGCTATTTCTTGAGATCCACGAAGCAGGCGTGTATAGCCCGATCCACCATGGAATCGAATTCATAGCTTTGGATAAAGGTGGTGAGGAAGCCGAGTGGCTCGTAATTTTGGAAGATATTCCATGTTGGTCTAAACCCGTGCCACCGGTGATGATTCAACGTGATAGCCAACGACTATTGGAAGAGCGAAAAGTGATTTGTATAATGGTAAGTCTCGACATATCGTCGGCGACATATCTGGTGAGGCATTTGATCTCAGTGGGGTTATATCGATTGACTATGTCAGTCGATAGATAATCTGGAGATCCTATAACCAAAGGGTTGAACCGAGATCAAATGATTAAGTTGCTAGAGGAATGGGACTAAAATCCACATCTTAAGAACAATCATAGTGGTAACTTGACCATGATGTTGGAGATCCCAAGAACTTGGTTGATGGGAGAACTAAGCTATAGAGTTCGTGTATAAACACTCGAGTTAGTCATTTCCTAGAAAGCAAGCAGTGGTGAAAAACTTGCCTAGTGGTGAGGTTGAGTCGTTGACTCTTAATGATTCCTAAGATACCTCGAGGAGGTTGAGTGCGGCAAGATACTCGGTAAAGAATCACCTATGTAAGTGCAGTGGGGCGGCTTCAAACAAAACACTTATGAATCAAAGTGGATGTCCATGGCCAAAATGGAATCAAGCGTGAGAGCGGATGAGGTTGAGGTGTTAAAGTGTTAATACCGTTGTCTCGGGCACGTTGTGGGGAATGGTTCAGGCATCGTGTCCACTAATCCTTTGTGTACTCGATGGTACTAACTATGGAAGGTTGAGCCATAAACCACTGTCCAAATATTTTAACATCTCTTGAGGATGACTGTGCGCATACATACATATAGCTATTTCCACTCATGTGGGGATTGTTGGAAATCAGCGTATATATATATATATATTATATGTGGTCAAGTTGCCGAAGCTACTTTGACCAAGATTTTGAGTGACGTAACATTTAATTTTGTGAAATTAAATGGCATAGGATCGATCTACGTTTTAGTAGATGATCGTGGTGTATTCACATTCTCAAATCCGATTTCGGTGGTGAGAAATAGTGGATCAAAGTTGGTCACTTAAACATGGAGTTTTGTGCTTAAGGGGATAAGCATGGATTAATTAATCCTTATCCCACATTTATTAATGTACCTTCATTAATTGTCTATATAAGTGGTTCATTGAACACTTAGTATAATTATGTGCACAAGTGATGGGTGGAAAGTCCACGCGCGCGTGCCGCCTTGCCGCCCGCCCGCGTGCCGGTGCGGTGCGGCGCCCGGCGCCCGCGTCGCGCCGTGCCGTGCCGGCCCGGCGGCCGGCTCGGCTCCGATTTCGGTTTCGGTTCGATTCGGTTTCGTGGTCCGTGGTCCGTGGATCGTGGATCGTGGATCGTGGATCGTGGATCTTGGATCTTGGATCTTGGCGATTGGTCTTTGGGTGGTCTTTGGGGCATTCTTTGGGCTGTTCGTGGGCTGCTTGGTGGGCCCATTGCCTACTTTTGGATCAGCGTTTGATCGAGCCCAAAGATGGAGTTGGTTCGAGGCCCAACTCGTGTGGCCCAATCCGTTGGGCTGTTGTAACGAAGAGGCGTCCGGATCGTCGATGAACACGGACGCACGCGTTATCGAGTTAAATCGTAACCCGCCGTAACGCTTCCGACATGATGGCTCTGCGGAAGCGTGCCACGTTGTCTCCGAAACCGCGCGCACTCGATAGGGGACATAACTCCGTAACACCCGACATCGATGCGGTGTTGACTCGGCATCTCCCCGTGAGGGGCGAGGCCTATAAATAGGACATGTCTCCCGGCATTAGCCACCTCTTGCAAAAGCATTCTAGCATTCCTAAGAGCACTCCCGCATACGGTTTTGTGTCAAGCTCATCGCCGCCTCCGTCGGTTCGCCGGGCTCGTTGGTCTCATGGTCTTTGCCACCTACGAGGCAGCTGCGTTTCATCTTTGTAGCGATACGCTAGAAGCGAGAGCACTACCGGGCGTATCTCGTCTTCTGGAAAGAGGCCTCCTCGACTCGGCATTAGCTTACGGTTTTCGTTTCATTTTAGTTTCAATACAGTTTTGTCATTTGTTAGTTTGATCTCTTTCTACCTTTCATTTCACGTTGTAATCGCCCGTGCAAAGATTACATCTTGTTTTTGTACAAAGTTTTCCAACAAACTTTTTAGCTGGAAATATTACAAATAGTGTGAGTTCAGATGCCCTATACAGATCCAGACTTGTATTAACGTCCACGGGCACAAGTTGAAGTTGAAGAGCAATACTCTTGTAGAACTTTTGCAATCGGATCTGCAAATATATCATGCCCAACAATCATAAATTTGGCAGGCGTCCATGAATCGTAGATCGTATCTCACTTTATGTCTCATATTTAAAATACTGTAATTTTGAATTTAATTTTTTTAACTATCTTTTAATTATGTTTATGGAATAGAGTGGGACACAATTTTGCAGACAGATGATCCGAAAGGAAGAAGAAGAAGAAGAAGAAGAAGAAGAAGAAGAAGAAGAAGGACTATTTTTTTGCAGTTGATAATTATTTAGTCGACATGTTTGATATATTTCTTTCTTTGGATATTTCCTTCACGCATTGGAGCTTATATTTCGTCGATTGGTGCCCAATTTTCTCTTGTAGCAAAACTTGGTCGACATAAGTTAACCTTTTCAGTAGTCTCCAATTTCTTTATTCTTTTTGAAACAGTCCAACCTTTGAATAGGCAGCCCTAAAATATGTAATTTATGATTGCAATATACTATAGACTATAACAAAATAAATGAAGAAGACAAAATATAATATTTAGTGCTAAATTTGCACTACAAATTCTATTTTTTTCAACAATGAGACATCACTAAAGCTAGATTGAACAGAGCCACTCCGGAATAAAAAACCAATCTCTGAAATATATGAAGAAGTTAATGGGAGAAATTGAGGAGAAATAATTTGCACCTACTTTAAATGGGCTCCATTAACTTTTTTAATTAATTTTGTTAGTTTTACTGAGAATGGGATTTTAACTAAACGGATGTTATACAGCAATATGGGCCGGGCCTACTTCGTTATTTCAGGCCGAAGCTATCGTAGTTGATTATCAATTTATCAATACTGTCGTTTATTTACCTTACATATTTTTTAATGGGGAAAACTATAAATAACCAAAACTATATGCGTGTACATATAGTACAGTGTCATATACTATCAACAATTTTCAAATAATTCCTAAATTTTCAATTAAAGATAATTTGTATTTTCCACCATTCAAAATGACGTGCATTTAAATATTTTCAAAGTTTCTCAACCGGAAAAAAAAGAGAAAAAAGAGAGGGGGAAATTATTTAAAAAGGAAAAAGAGAGAGATGTGAAAAAGTAAGCTTATCCAGGAAAAAGCATGGAGAGAATCCAAGGCCCAGATTTAAATTTAATGTTTCAAACCGCACCGCACTTTCAAAATTTTCCCTTAGTTTGAAATTTAGATTCCTAACGGTCTACAAAGTACAAATAGTTTTCATAAACATTTCAACATCGTCTTCTCTTTTCAACGCCTCTCTGTTCTTCAAAAATCTTAATTTGGTATGGCCACTCAACTAGAAGATCTATGCGTCACACCAACTCAACCACAAACCTTCCCAGCAGCCAAAGATTATCAGCATCCCATCTCAATTGCCCAGGTCAGAGTGATCGTACGACTTCGGCCATTTCTCTCCCATGAAATTTCTTCTAGAAATGGACACCCCATCTCCTGCGTCTCTCTCCAAGAATCGGACACCTCTTCCTCAAATGAGATCACTGTTCTTCTCAAAGATCAAGAAACCAGGTTAATTTTTTTGAGTTCATGAGTTTGAAATTTTCCAATTTTGGGGTTATGGATGAGTAATTTGATATCTTCCATTTTCTTCTTTTGTGTGTGTGTGGGTGGGTGTAGTCGAAATGAGTGCTACAATTTGGACAGTTTTTTCGGGCAGGACGACAACAATGTGAGCCAGATTTTCGAGAGGGAAGTGAGGCCTTTCATTCCGGCATTATTTCAGGGTTATAACGCCACCGTCTTTGCTTACGGCGCCACTGGTAGCGGAAAGACGTATACGATGCAGGTTTATTCCTTAAACTACCTTAACCATAGACTCTAATAGGGCAGAGCTAGGATTTTAAGAATTGACGGAATAGATTATATTTATAATATATACAAAAAATGGGACGAAATACATAATAAAAAAAATTATCCGGATTGTATTTGATCCTTGGACTGACCCATCAAAGCTACTGGTCTTAATAGGCGCCAACCTCTATGAAGCCCAGCTCCACTGTATCTTTTCTATAAATACAGCTATCTTACTTAGACACATACACAGTTTACCAGACCAGTTTTTGAGATAATCACCAAAACAAGAGGTTTTGAGGTGTTCTCCGTAGCTTGCCTTGCTAGTCATATTTTCTTGATGTCAAAAGCTATTACGCATCTGGATTATCTGCTCTATATAATTTATCATTCATCATAGGTTGTTGGAAGCATGAGCGGTAGATTTTCTATGTTACTCTTTTGTCTATGTGAGCTAGTTCAGTGAGACTAGGATAATCTCATGTGCAGATTGAACACAAACTACTTGTTTTCCTTTGTATATATTTTCATCAGAAACAAAGACAATGCTGCTAGTATTTTTGTTAAACTTGATCCCACAGTAGAGTTCAATGGCTTTGTATTAAAGCATTGCAACTATGGAGTTCCTATATAGCTAGATAGGATTCTGCTTTGCACTCGTGTTGAACATTAAGTAGGGGAATTGAATATTTGTAACTGCTAAATTTGCTAGTAGTTTGTTGGGAACTAAACCTGCATTTGGGAAAAATGAAAATTGCAGGGGAGTGACGTGCTGCCTGGTATAATGCATCTTGCGGTTGCTAGCATCTTGTCTGAGTGCAAATATACGGCAAGCAGCACTGCAGTATCGTACTATGAGATATACTTGGATAGATGTTATGATCTATTAGACCCTAAAGAAAAGGAGATCATGATTTTGGATGACAAGGATGGACAAATGCATCTTAAGGGACTCGCTCAAATTGAAGTGGACTCAATTGACAAGTTTGACGAGATTTTCAACTCTGCGCTTCAAAGGCGAAAGGTTGCATGCACGGGCCTCAATGATGTATCAAGTCGTAGCCATGGCGTGCTAGTGATTACTGTATCTACCCCTTCCTATGAATTAGGGAAAAATAATGTCACTGGGAAACTTAACCTCATTGATTTAGCAGGTTTCCAAGAGTTGAACTAGTGTTTTTCATTGTGGATATCAAGAAGGTTACATTTAACATTTGATTGTCTATCAATGAAACTTAGGTAATGAAGACAACAGGAGAATTTGCAATGAAGGAATTCGACTTCAAGAGAGCACTAAGATCAACCAATCTCTTTTTGCATTATCTAATGTGATATATGCACTCAACAACAACAAGCCAAGAGTACCATATAGAGATAGCAAATTGACACGCATACTACAAGATTCTCTTGGAGGAACAAGCCGTGCACTTATGGTGGCTTGTCTGGTATATCAATTGATCCTTTTGATGTGCATGTGTTTTAAGTTTTGAATTTACAAGAATGTTCTACTAACAAACTTCTCGGGCCATAGAATCCAGGAGAGTACCAAGAATGTGTTCATACAATTAGCTTGGCAGCAAGGTCTCGCCAAGTTTCCAATTTTGTATGTCCTACTAAAAAAAATGCCAATTCAAACACGAAAGTTGACATGGAGGCAAAGCTCCAGGCATGGCTAGAATCGAAAGGCAAAACAAAAGGTGGTCAGAGAATATACAGTTCTCCATTTCATGGTAGAACTCCTTGTTCAGTGAAACCTATAAGGAAACTGAATACTTGTACACCATCTGTTGAAACTAAAGCTGTCAGAACAAATGAACGAGTTCTAAATTCAAAAGAGAGGTAATATTTTTTGAATACTATGGTGTTGCATGACCTGTCCCGTGGATACTAAACACTTGGTCTTTTATCTGCAGGAGTCCATATAAAGCAGGAAAAAATATGTTTCATGGTAGAGTTCACACAGATTCTACAGAAGAGGTTAGTGTTAACATGAAGATATGTTTGTACTTCATATATCTGCAGATGTTTTCTACTTCATATATCTGCAGACTGCAGCAGTTCAAACTTATCTTCATGTGGTTTTATCCTTTTTAACTTTTGAAGTAGTGGAAATGTATGCCATGTTAACTTTTTAAGCTAGTAAAGTTATCTGATAATGTGTGTGTGTGTTTTTGTTGACCTACTTATACTAATGAATTTTTAGTTGATTATTTAATCACCGACTTTACTTTACTTTACTTTACGATTGTAATTAGCTTTTTAGATTTTGATTGCAGATTATTTTTTTCACCTATCTACACTTTAATAATTACAAAATATGATTTCATATCTAGGATTTTCTAATACACGCACAGTGTTTTAACAAAAGATATAGTTAGTAGTATTTTATATACATAAATAATTTAAACTAATTATATGATTTGTACCAACCGAAAACAAAAAATTACAATACATATTCTGATAATGTGATTTCATTGCACAGGTTCAAAACCTTGCTGCTGCAGGAACTAACCAAGAAAAGCTTCCTGTCCCAGTTTCCGTGGATGTATCGAAATCAAATCCTGCTGGTACACTATCTCAATGCATTTAATCTCACAAAAAGAGAATCATCAAAGATTTCATCTCTAAAACATTAAACCCTGCGAGATAAAAATTAAACTGCATTTCTAGCATGTAAGATATTTCTTCTTTATTCCAGATGAATTACAATCCTCTGAGAAGGAAACTACAACGAACACCAGTAGCCTGTCACCGGTAAATGAGAAAATCAAAGCACTTCAGAAGCCCCACCAGGATGTCCTCTCACCAATTCACTCCAACATCGAGAGATCACATTTTGTTTCTTCTGATCCAAAGACTCCTAAATCACATGCAGCATCATGTAATCGAGAAAATATCATCCACAGTATGGCACTCCACTTGATAAAATTACTGCTCGGAGCTCCAGCTTGAAGGTGTTGCCTCATTTTTTCCCTAGTAATTTACATGGCTCTGTTTCCTATGCTGATAGATATAAATGGATTTTTCGGACAGACTTCTCTTCTCCAAGATTACATAGAATTCTTGAATGCAGCTAGCAGGTAATTACTCCTTTTACTGTTATTATACATGAAATATGCATTATCTTATTCTTGAGTTTGTATTGAACATTTTCATGTCTATTATGTCAGAGAGGAGCTAATGGAGCTAAAGGTAACATTAGTCTCGGATCGCTATGGATTATACTAGAATTCCCAACTTTGTGATAATTATATATTTTTGTTTTAGGGTATTGGACAAAAGATGGCTGATTACATCATTGAGCTGAGGGAAACGAGCCCTTTGAAATCTGTAAGAAAAACAATCAAAACATTTGTACTAGTTTTGTTACTACATATGATAGGTAACCTTAATATCCAAAACTGCCACTAACTTTCTCTCTTTCAACCTTTTGCAGCTAGGCGACCTAGAAAAGATTGGCCTTTCCTCGAAGCAGGTATGACATAAATACATGTTTCCTCATGAAATGCTGGTTTGGATTGAATTGAATTGGAAATATTGAACAAATTTATTGTTTAGGTGCATAACATATTTGGAAGGGCTGCAAGAGGACTACTTGAGAATCTCATACACAACGCCTAGTTGTCAACTCGGTCAAAGCTAAAGACAAACAGGATAGTATGCTTTACCGTTCCTCTTGCCACCTATTTGAGCCTGTGTTTAGAATTTGTGTTTAGATACATTTGTCTATGTGTTGTCTGTGTTAACTAGGAATTTAGATGCGATGTTACCCATGTTACTAGAGTATGGGTTACTAGAGCAACATGATGTAATTTTTTATTTTATTTTATTTGAATTCGAGTAACATGTAGCAAGCAATTCATCATTTAATCCTGTGACATGAAGCATGTTTATTGCGGGCACTTGAATAGACCACTTTGGATTGTAACATTGTTGTCTTTCAAAGTTTTGCGCAAGATACAAGTGAAGAACTCATGATGTAAAAATGCAAATGATTCCTTTATTTTGAACTTGCTAGTTGTCACAAGGTTTTCTCCGACCAGAAATTTCTCACCTTATGCGGCGCTCGGCATCACCCAACACGCCAGAACGTCGCCTGCTCGTGCAGGGCCACCCCTAAGGGTAGGCCACCTGGGCGATCGCCCAGGGCCCACCATCTTAGGGGGCCCAAATCACCTCAAAAAAAGTAATTTTATTTATAGATATATAGTTTATTTGGATCTAAAATATTGTGTAACTTAAATAAATTTTTTTAAAAGTTCAAACTATTAAATCTTTCTATATTTTATTTATAGATATATGTCTTCATTTGGTCCCAAAATATGTTAGAAAATATTGATGCTGATGTGATTATTAATAGTTTTGTATTTGTAAATACTCGAATAAATTATTTTTTATGATATCGTATCATAGACGAGAGTTGAGATATAGAAATATAAGGATGAAAAGTAAGTTGTATATGTTTTTGATAATTTTTTATTATCATTTCTATTTGTAGATCACTTGAATTTACGTAAATTTACAAATTCGATTTATTTATAAGTATAATAAAAGGAATCATTTTGGACGGTCTAATGGTAAAGTAAGTTCATGTGGCCAAAGATCACGAGTTCAAACCTCACTATCGTCTTTCTAGGTTCAAGCCTGACACACATGATTTTTCAAGTGTGGTTTAGTCGTCCTGTGTCATTTGCAAGCTATTGTAAAGAAACATAAGTTTTACCTTATACGCACAGAAGATAATGACTGAGGGTTTTATATAAATTTTAAAAATGGGGACCTATATTCCTTATTTTGTCTAGGACCTATAAAATGTCAGGAACGGGACTATGCTCGTGCACACACTCTCGACATGCTCGCCCAACATTTTCCCTCGTACTTGGCATGCCTGGCGCCCGACACATTCGGCACGCCTCGCTTCTCGTCGATGCACCCACTCGGTACGCCCTGCACGTCCGACGCTCATTACATTCGGTACGTCTGATGCGTCCCGTGCATTTTTGCCCGATGCCTCGTCTCATCGTTCCACGACTTCGTGTCTACCTTCGGGTCCTATCTAATCACCTAGGACTGAGATGACTCGACACCATCGTGCCAAGATATGCCTCGGTACATCTGGGCACTAAGTTTTAAGGGGCTAACACTATTCCATTACATGATTGCTGCCATTTATGTTTAAAAATGAAGCAAGAGTATAGTAAGAAAACTAAAAAACAGACTTATCCTCTATAAATTAAGATTATAGTTTTCCCATTTAAAAGTCAAGATGATCATAAATAAAATATAATAAAACTTTTATTATGTTCCATTTTGCAATTGCAACACATAATAAAACATAGTTTTCAAGTAAATCACCAACTATTTTCTATTTTACAATTTCAACACCACTTTTAAAAGTTGACAGTTAAATACAAAATTTATATCTTTTTTGCAATTGGAATTCAAATGCTTTTCTTGACGATCTTCTCCGGTGAAATTCTCCATAGCTTATCAACCAAAATTGACAAATCATACATCAAAATGGTAATATTTTCAAAAACATCAAATCCTATAAATTTATGGCGAAATATATCAAACTACACACATTTCTAAAAGTGTGTACAGCTCATGCCCATTTTACAAAATCAATACACAACATACCCATTTATATTTTTTAATATATATTTCTAGTGAGTTTCGCCAGTTTGGTCAGTGAAATGACATAACACTGACTCCGAAAACATAACAAATCAATAAATGATTGGGAAATTATTTTAAATTACTTTATATATGAATGATATCATTAAATCATTAAATTATGTATCTCGGGAGAGAGAGGATTTAATTAAAATCGTGGAGAGAGGATTTAATTAAACATTCAAAATTTTGAATAGGTCGATTGGATGCATCTCGTAGGAGAGGAATTAAAATCGTGGAGAGGAATTAATTAAAATCGTGGAGAGAGGATTTAATTAAAATTCAAATTTTGAATAGGTCATTGGAGCAGGATTTTAATACAATTTTAATTAATTCGGATCGGAAACATCAAAGAATTAATAATTAGTATTAATTCATGTTGAAATTGGTTCAATAGGAGAGATGAATTATGAAATGAAATTAATACTAATTATTAATTCATGTCTCCGTCGACAGGTAACATCAATCGGAAACAAGGCTAATTAATTTAAATTGAATGTATGATATTTAAATTAATATTTAAAATAATCTATGGAAATTTTGTAAAATATTGAAATCTTTGAAATTATAACACAACTTATGAATTTTGAAATATTTAATATTGAAATTATCCTTCATATTTACCGTATTAATTAATAGTGTACAAAATAGTACTACTGAAAAGTAAAAGCTTACTGACTAAAATTGCGGAAAAATTGAAGAAGACAAATAAATTACGACTAAAATTGCGAGAAAAATTGAAGAAGACAAATAAATCTGAGAAAAGTAAACCAATAATTGAACCAATTCTCTCCTATTTATACAATTCGATAGTAACAAATACAAATCCAACAAATTGCTATTGCTCTTGCTCCTAATTTTCGTTCTTCATTTCGATCCACAACCCGGTGTTGTGTCTCAACAAGTAAGTTATTGAATTTTTATTTATTTTTACGTGTTTTGAATTTATTGTTGTTTATGATATTAATTTGTGTTTAGATTTATTATTGTTATTTTGTTTAGATTTATTATTGTTTATTGGTATGGATAAATTATTGCGTTTAGATAATTAAATTAATTGGATAATTCATTTAGTGTTTTGAATTTATTGCATAATTGGATAATTTGTTTAGTGTTTGGATTTTATTGTATTATTAGTATATATAATTCGATATAATTCGTTTAGATAATTATTTATAATTATATAGCATATAATTAGTTTAGATGAAATTAGATGTTTTATACGATTTTATGGCTTTTTATATGAAAAAATAAATGAATTAAAGGAATCCTCTCCGATCGATGAATTAAAGGAATTATATGAAAAATAGATAAATAAATGATTTTATGGGTTTTAAAAAATCATAAATGAATTAAAAATTAAATTACATTAAAATCCTCTCTAAATTCGACCAATTCCTTGATTCGGTCGTAGGAATCAAGGAATTGGTCGAATAGGAGAGAAGGATTTTAATGTAATTTAATTTTTATTGATTCGTAAACATAATTAAATTAATTATTCAAAATCCTCTCTCCGATTCGACCAATCCTCTCCGGTCGGGGAATCAAGAATTGGTCGGCCGGAGAGGATTTTGAATAATTAATTTAATTATGTTTATAGAATCAATAAAAATTAAATTACATTAAAATCCTCTCTCGGTCGACCAATTCCTTGATTCCGGTCGTAGGAATCAAGGAATGGTCTATCGGAGAGGGATTTTAATGTAATTTAATTTTTTATTGATTCTGTAAACATAATTAAATTAATTATTCATTAGAAAACATAAAATTGGTCACGGAAATTATCAAATTAACATCGATTCGGTCGACCGGAATCTTCAATTGTCGACGGAGAGAGAGCTATTTTCGGCAGGAGAGCTTATTTTCGACGGAATCTTCTAATTATCAAATGAATTTAATACTAATTATTAATTGATGTCTCCGCTCGATCGGAAACAAGGAAATATCGAATCGAGACATAAAACTATTCGACCGAGAGAGAGATTTTTGTTTTAGAAATTAATTTTAAATTAAATCAATTAGGATAATTTTAGATTTATTAGGATAATCTTGAATTATTGTTAGGATAATTTTAGATTTATTAGGATAATCTTGAATTATTATTGTTGTTTTAATTTTAAATGAAATCAATTAATTTTAAATGAAATCAATTAGGATAATCTTCCAATTATTGTTGTTTATGATATTAGATTTATTATTGTTAGTTTTATTTAGATTTATTATTGTTAAATTTTTTAGATTTATTTTGTTTAGATAATTGAGCAATTTATAATACTATCTTTAGTTTTATTTAGATTTGTTATTATTATTTTGTTTATTTTGTTTATTATTCCTATCTTTAGATTTATTATTATGTTAGATAATTGAGCAATTTATAATACTATCTTTAGAATTATTTTGTTAGATAATTCGAACAATTTATTATTTTGTTTAAATTCTAGCAAATATCTTTAGATTTATTATTATTTTGTTTAGATAATTCGATTGTTTCGCAATTTATAATTATTGGATAATTCGTTTAGATAATTCTTTGGCATAATTAGTTTAATTAGACTTAGATTAGGCGATAATTTTAGTGTAAACATTAAGACATTAGAAAAATCATGTTAAGGCGTATATTTACATTAATATAATCTTGTATTTGTTATAGATGTCGGGATGGAAGAGCATTATTGTTCGATATGGAGGCGATGGGATCCTTCTTTATGTTACATTAGGCGGTATCGGTCAAATGCCTTTGTTCGAATGGACAATGTAATTTTGTGGAGTTCATAGAGATGATTAATGAAATTATGTTGGGAAATTAGTTGAGTACAACCTACCAATGCATTATCTATCGAGATCTCGGGTGGTAGAATTATCAAATTACTTTTGAGTAATGATGATCAACTTTTCGATTGGCTCATGATGCCCAGCAGAGTCTATGTGACTCACGATGCCGACACGTCCCAATCGGAGCAAGAACTATATAGACCTTCGTTTGAGATACCATCCTCGTCAACATATGACTACACTTCCCAAAACATATCGTTCGATCGTCGTTGACACAACAATTTACATCATCGATTGGTTTGATCCGATCATCTCAATATATGCCGCAACACATGGATCCATCCGGGAATTACGTTTCCAACATATGCCGCAACCACAACGGTGATACACTTGTTGAGGGCGGCGATGGCGGCGACTACGTTGAAGAAGAAGAAGATGAAAGCAGTCGGATGAAGAGGAAGAAGATCGCGATGCGCTTTGGTGAGCTATGGCTCATTTGTAGAGTTTCACGCATGGATCCGTCGAGAGGGTGGATTCGGAAGCTTCATCTACGATTATGCGGTAACACGCAGAGAGCACGAGGAGGCCTAGAGCCGGAAGAAGTTGAGAGATGAGCAAGCGGCTAGTCCTCGTTATTCCTCATGATGCTTGATTAATCTCTTTGCTCGTCCTCGGACTCGGTTCCACTCACGAGATGGTGGCGAAGGTTCCATCTTGACAACAAGGGTGAGCGAAGATATCCGTGGGGCTATGGCATTTGGAGCGTCGAGTAGAATTTGTTATTCCTCGATCCGATAATTCGAGGATTACATTCAAATGTCGATATCATAATCGGTGTCCTTTTCTACTACGTGCATCGCAGCAAGGTGGATTTTGGTTTGTCCATAAGTTTGATGCTATACATACTTGCGCACGGAACCAGTGAATATCGGAGTAAGGAAGGTTAATGCCCGTGTAATTGCAGCATACATATCACGAAAAATACGCGAAGACGGTGAAGTGCTAAAGCCGAGGTCCATTATGGCTGATTTGCGGCGAGAGTACGGTGTACCGTTACATACGATGTAGCAATGCGAGCCGTAATAGGCGATCGAGATGATATACGGTGGACATGAAGAATCATTTCAGCTACTACGAGTTATCGTGCATATGTTACGGATGAGCAATCCGGTTCGATGGTGACTTGGATATTGGATCGGATGGTGGGTTCCGTCGCCTCTTTGTCGCCCTCGGTTCATGCAGTTGGCGTACACATTGTGCCTCCGACCCGTGATTGTAGTCGACGATGCGCACGAAGGGCATGATAAAGGCGTATTATTCGTTGCCGTGACAAAGGACTGACAGCGAGCAAGTTTTCCATTAGCTTATGGAATTGGTCCGATCGAGAATGATGTCTCATGGACTTGGTTTCGTCTCGACTACAAGTCGCTTATGGATCAAATCCGGAGATGTTGATTGTTTGAGATGCCCATGTCGGTATAATGAGCAGCGGTCAGTGTGTCACTACGATGCAACACACGGATTATGCTACTACCATCTGTTGAAAAAATCACCCGTTTGGGCAACCATCCATAAAGTTATTTGTAAAGCCGCTTATGCGTACCAAGATGCACACTTTGAAAAGCGATGGCTATGTTAAAGTCTCTCGTGAAGGCCGATGGTAGTGGCGCGTATACGAGTTGGTGGAGGTTGGAGTGCGAGTGGGCTGAATCACGGTGCCCGTTAGGCGCTACGGTTTTATGACATCGAACATTGCGAATCATTCGATTCTCGAATATTGTGGGCTGAGCGATTGCCAATTTGCTCAATGATTGAGGCAATCCGTCACATTCTGAAAAATGGTTCGATGAGAGACATGAGCGGCAAAGAGATGCAGCGGTGAATTGACCCACAAGCAACGCGTAAGATGATGGTATCGATGGAACTATCACGCAGATACGATGTAGTGCCCTCGTGGACTCCACTTTCAAAGTCAAGCACCAAGCAAAACATTCGAGTCGATCTCAATACGCAATGGTGTGCGTGTTTGGAGTGGGACATGGATATGATATCGTGTTCTCATGTTGCTGACTATATGATGCAATTTAAGTTTAATTATGTTAATTTTTTGATCAAATTGATTTCACTTACATATAATTGATTATATAAATTTTTAGTCATAAAGGTCACCATATATCTAACTATGTGGGAGTACTACCATTCGCAAAGCTAGCAAGCATACTCGTATCGGATCAATCTGTTCACCACGATCTACTTGGACTATTCCTCCGATATTCGGAATTACGGTTATGCCTCCTAATAGAGTCCGTCAGGTGGGCGCCCGAAGTGGGTCGATATCGTCATCCAGCAGTGGGATCGAGTAGTAGAAGTGGTGCACTACGGACATGTAGCTTGTGTGGTAATGAATCTCATCAGCGTCGGAAGTGTCCTTACTTATCCGTAGAGGCAGTGACATTGTAATGAAAGAAAACATTCATGTAAAGATATTATTAACATTATTATTATTTTAACTTAATCAAATTGAATTGAATTGAATTGACACTAGAAAAAACATGCGACAATGACGGAAAATTGTTAGATTTCGTTGTTTTGGATTTTGTTGAATTATGTTGGATTTGGTTGAATATTGTTAGTTTTGTTGGATTATGTTGGATTTTGTTGAATATTGTTGGTTTTGTTGAATTAGGGGATTCGGTTGGATTGTTGTTGGTTTTGTTGGATTATGTTGGTTTTGTTGAATTAGGGATTGATTGGATTGTTGTTGGTTTTAGTTGGATTATGTTGGTTTTGTTGGATTATGTTGGATTATGTTGGATTCACGAGTGCAGCGTGCAGGGTACACGGAGTGCGATCGGCACGGTACCGCGGTCGTGCACGATCGTGCGGGCGTGCACCGTGCACGAGGGCAGCAGGCGTGCTGCGAGGGTACACGCCCGCGATCGTGCGACCGTGTACTGCGATCGTGTGCCGTGCGCGATCGTGCACGATGCCGTGCGTGACGCGCACGATCGCGATCGTGCTGCGTGTACCGCCGTGGCGCGATCGTGCACGTCGTGCGACGACGTGTACCATGCGCGATCGACACGCCCGTGCAATCCCCTAATCCAACAAATTGTTAATGCAAATTCGGTTAATTGAATCCAATTGATCCCCTATTGGTTAATTGCAAATTCGACAAAACTATTAAACTTGCAAACTATACATGTAATATACAACATTCGGTTAATATACATGTAAAAAGCGGCGACATAACCTCTAAAATATGGATAAGCCAACTGCGCTCAAAGAAATAGCAACAACAAGCAATAGCCAACAACAAGCAATATCAAAGAGGTCGCGGCCTCCACAACATATACATAGAGGTCATGACCTCTGTCTACAAAACAAAATATCACTAACACGTATAAAATCAAATATTCGATAAATAATATGAACATCCATTTGCATCAATATACCAATACATACCAATATACAAATACATACCAATATACTAGTACATGCTAATTTCTACCTCTTCCTCTTCCTCTTCCTCTTCCTAAACTTCTTATATGGATCACATATCTCATATATATTTCCACCTACTTTATGTCTATATGCTACAACATTAGACATACCCCATTCGATGCTCGGTGAACGAAATAAGGCGTTCCACGGTCATGCACGCAAATGGACCATCATCGAAATCGTCTTCTGGTCAAATACCTCAAGAGGCGGCTCGTGTAATAACCGCATCATTATTCCATGGTGGTATCGGTGGGAGTTAGCCTCGAACCATCTAGTGAAGAGAAGAAAGCGGCCGCAATAATCTAGTCGGGCACACGAAGTCCATCATCCTCGCATCCACTGATCTGGTCCATCCTCCAAATCACGCGTCAAACAAGCGACGTTAATGACCGAGTGCATATCCACGCGTGCTATCACGAAGCGCCGCTCGATGGCGCAAGGGATAATGATCTATAAAAGTTAATATTTAGATAAAATAAACAAGGACACGTAACCATTTAGATAAATTAATATTTATTGTATTAAATAAGGTTACTGCGTGGCACGTAACCATGATGTATAACCCGCCATGCCGAGGAAAAGCGCTATCCAATGCGTTGGTGGCTGCCATGTAAGCAATGCTCTCGGGGTCATGATCAATGGTGCCTCACGCTGGTCTTGAATGTAGGGCCGAAGGATTGCGTGTACCTCGAACCATGAATTTTGCAAAACATCTATTCAACATTGAAAATTAATTAATTAGAGATACTACATATATACTATATATTGATTGTATTAAAGACTTACGAAAAAACTAGTATCGAGGATGATTGTGTTTTGATAATCCACCCCATCAATAAGTCGATCCGGCATCGAGTCTCATCCTCAAATACACCATGAATAGATCGACGACCGCAAAATTATTTTAGGGATACAAATCGATATAAGTAGATGTACTTAAAAAGCGAAGCATATTGTATAAAAGCGTGCCGAACATCAAAGCGCTCTCGATTTTCGATATTCACGAAAATGCAACACGGACTTGTCGATCGGTACTCGAACAACCACCATTGCCTTATTTGTGTTCAAGAAAGCGGTAATTTACCAATGTATCATCGGATAATGGGCGTGGCATCGGGCTATTCACGTATGGTGACCTCATTACGGTAGAAGGTCTCCGTGCCGTTCACCTCTCCGGATCCCGAACTACAAACATTTAATTTAGAAAATGAAAACATAACAAATATAATGAAATATTATAAGCGCGAATATGAGACTTAATAGTTACATTCCTCCAACTGCTGCTGCGGGCTCGAAAGTCGCCTCACGGCGTCCGAGGCGTCGGATCACTAAATAGGTCGGTCCGTCATGGAATGATGAGATGTAGTTCGGGGCGGTACCGTGGATCCGAGTGAGAGTAGCGGGGAGGGTATCACTGGGCGATGCAATCTTTGCCTCGGTGGCTCAATATGTCCTTGCCTCGAGGGACATACGGGTGGCGGTGATGTGGTCTCGATCTTCACCTCGTCGCCGTCGCCGTAGGTCGGATGAAGTGGGACATGAGGTGCATGTGGAGCCGTATCATCCTATGTGTGCAACCACATCGACTCTTCTCTAAGAGGTTTTCAAACCACTTCTTTATCTTTGGAATAAATTTGTCTTGATAGACCTCTCCATGCGTCGCCTCGCTCTGTCCTCCTCCCGGACAGATTCCGGATAGATTCACGAATCCAACGACGATCGGCGGAACTAAGGCGCCAGGTGCCGACCACCACCGCTCGATGAAGCTGCGCCACAGTGCATCTTCCGTATCCGTCTCTCAACGGATGGCGGCTGCGGCTCATCAACAACCGGAACCTCAGCGAACCCAACCGGCGATGTCCTCAGTTGGGTATCGAAGGTGAAGGCTCGAGGCTCTGCTCGATGGAGACCACGAAGATCGGGATCCTCAACAAGCTGTGGAGCCTCCTCGGAACTCGGCGTCTCGTCGAGGCTCATCCACCGGTGGATGAGACACACCACGACGAGAAGGGCGCCGTCCCTCCTCAAAGGATTTGTGGTATAACAAAAGTCACACCGGTGGAGGGGTGTGAGGCAGACACCCGAGAACGGTGCTAACCTCGAATGAGTCGGCTCGATGGATGTGAGATGATAACCGACCTACAATAAATTGAAAGATGTTATTTAATATTCTAATAAATACAATACCTCATACATGATTTAAAATTATAATAAAATTGATACCTCTTGCTCAAAAGTGATCGTAAAACTGCGGTGAAATCCTACATGAACTTCCACCTCAACACTCTCGGATCTGTTGTGGGATTGATGTCGTCCCACTATACTTCCCAAGCTGGTATGATCTCGGTGACCAAGCATATAGTGCCCAGGCGGTCCGTAAAAGTGGTATTGAGCATTAGGTTGACACTGCGTCGTATAATATCTCAAGATCCGTAGCTGTAGGCCCCACGGAAATCGGCAAACGCCTCCGGATCGTCAACCAATGCCCAAACCCAATCAGCTATTATCTTCCCGTATCGTATCCAAATACGAACCCATAGAGGTAATAACGTGGGCCACACGTAAATAGTGACGAAGATCTACATCATCACTAAAACCATTACTACAAAATCTATCTACTAGATTACGTAATGTAACTGTGTGCCCATAAAAAGTATAGACCTCAGCGTCGCTCAAGTCGTAGTCTAGTGTGGGATCAAATGATGATGACCCAAATTGCGGGCGGTGACTAGAGCATAATCTTTAATCGAAAACATATATATCTTCCATTGATGAAAAATACATCTCCGGACGCGTAGGCTCTATCGACGGAGACTAAATGGTGCAAAGAAAAACTAGACTTAGGCAGGGAGTCCAATCAATCGGATGACCAAAGCAACCCCCTAAACATATCTACCAACTCTTGCGCCACTCTTATCTAGCAAGACATTCTTAATATATTTAAAATAATCATCCTATAATAAGTCTTTACATCCGCCACCACATTTATCGTGGTAGCCTCAAGAAAACAGGATCGACCTACAATTATATCAATGTCACATATTACACAACGTCTAACAAACCAACAAACTACTACAATAATTATTTCATTTGTATATAATTCACATCAATAAACATCCTATCATACAAATATAAAAATAATTAGAACTACAAATCACCTATCAAAATCGCCATAACTTAATAATACAATTTAACCATTCTAAACCATAAATGAAATATTATTCAATCATATACCATAAACGCTATTTATTCAATCATATTCCAAAGCGGATATCTCGAAAACATACAAGCCATAAACAATATTAACATACTCAATAACATAATTCAACGATTCATATTCAATTATATACAATCATATTATTCAATAACATTTACCAACATTTATCCAATCTCAATAACATAATTCAACTACTCATATTCAATCATATACAATCATATTATTCAATCACATCTACCAACATTTATCGATCTCAATTACAAAATATATTTAAGGTAAACATAACTAAGGGTTCACACGAAAACATCTAGGTAAATGCGACATATTGCCTTGAAAATAATACGCATCATTACAAAATTCAATTAATAATTTCAATTAATAACTAATAATTATTTCAATTACTAACTAATAATTAGAAAATTAAATAATTCAATTAATAACTAATTATTAATAACTAATTATACAAAATTCAATTAATAATTTCAATTAATAACTAATAATTAACAACTAATTATACAAAATTCAATTAATAATTTCAATTAATAACTAATAATTAGAAAATTAAATAATTCAATTAATAACTAATTATTAATAACTAATTATTAGATTGTTTGATCGACCAATTGAAGTTTCGATCGATGAAGGCTTCTTCCGGTCGAGCGGAGAAGCCTTCACCTAACGGAAACTTCAATGGTCGACTAAACAAGAAATTAATTAATTGAGCAAAATTGAAGTTTCGATTGGAGATTTGTTGTTTCGGTCGAAATTTGTTGTTTCGATCGTGGAACTTCCAATCGATCGGAACAACAAATTTCGACCGAAACAACAAATCCAACCGAAACTTCAATTTTATAGAACAACAATAAACAACAATAAACAACAATAAACATTTATCCCGAAATTGAAATTGAAACATTCCACATATACGTTTCCTTCGATCGGAAACAACAAATTCTGATCAGAACAACAAATCTCCGGCCAGGAAACTTCGTAAAACAACAATAAACAACAATAAACATGTATCTCTTGTTTCGGTCGACTAAGCTTCTCTCCGGTGACGAGCAAGCCTTCTCTCCGGTCGCGGAAGAAGGCTTCTCCATCGGAGAAGCTTAGTCGACCGGAAACATTGTATATATTGAAAAATTACCTCCAGAGTGAAGCTCGACTATTAATTCCGGCAATGGGAATGAATTTCACTCAATCTCTTCTCCTTCAAATTTTTAAAATTGTTCTTCACGGTTGTTTCTCTCTCTTATCTTTCGAAATTTTGTTCTCTCTTATCTTTCGAAATTTTTGAAAATTGTATGAAGCTTGTAACACGGAAGCCAATATTTGGTTGTTTCTCTCTTTATCTTTCGAAAATTTTTGAAAATTGTATGAAGATTGTAATGTTTAGGAAGCTTGATGTATTAAATAGCCAAACTCGGTCAACGATTTAATTTGCATGGACTTTAATCAAACATCGAGACTTTAATTTGCATGTAATTGGGTCGACTTTAATTTGTTAAAGAATCGATTCCTCTCAAATCATGTCTTACATCTTCTGCAATTTACGAATTTTGGTGATTTGATTCAAAATATAGTTGTTTAATATAGTTGGGTATGGGTTGTAGTTAATTTTAGGTTGGGTATGAGTGGTGCATATTATGAAAGTTGGGTAGATAAGTTGGGTACTAAATTTATTATGAATTGCATTTTATTTTGACAAGAAAAGTTTAGAAATATAATTGTATGTCGAACTCAACTGTATGTCGAAAATATCATTTATTTGTTGCTTTCAACCTTCGATACAATCATCAACTGGTCCATACTATGTGGTCGATCTTTTCCCTCAAGAAATTGACGAAAATGAGAAGCCAAATGGCCAAAAAACTCACATCCCAAAATGCCAAACTCACCATAAAGTTTCAATTACAAAATAAAAATAAAAATGTATATGTAACAGTAGGCTATTTTAATAGTAGTAGAAGTTTGGTAACCACACCTAAAAATATATGAATTCATAGCCATTTTGATTTATAAGACCAAAACACCCCTGGAAGAGACCCACTCTTTCTTCCTGCTAAACTCTGCTCATTCTCTTTCTTTCTTCCAATATGCTTTCTCACTCTCTATCAATCTCGTATTTTTTGATGAAATTTTCTAGCTAAATTCAATTTTAGATTTTTGGATCTAAATTTTCTTGTAAAAATACTTCATCCGTCCCCCAAATCTATTCCTATGAATATTCGCCACGAGTTTTAATAAAAGTTTTTGAATTTATTATGATTGGAGTAAGGTCCCACAATAATGTAACATTAAATTAGTTAATGGTGGACCATATGTGGTAAAAAGAGAAATAGTGGTGGACCATAAGTGGTAAAAAGTGTAAATAAATGATATTATTGAGGGTAAAGTTGAAAAGATAGATACCATAAATAGATAGGAAGAAAATTGAGGAACGTCACAATAAGAAAAAATATGAAGGAAATTGGGGGACGGAGGGAGTATGTGTTAGTTTTATCAATCACATGTGAAAATACAAGTATGTACCCATTGGTTTTGTCGTAACAGTTTGGAAACACCTTAGAATTCGATTTAAAATTAGTTGTTCTTCGTGACACAATATAGTGATAGTTGTATACTTGTATATACACAGTTAGGGATGTCGATATGGGTTGAAGCTCACGGGTGGCCGAATAAGCCCGATAAAATTAGAGGTTAGGGTTGAATTTTATAACTTGAAAAAATATCAACCCGAATAGCCGAACCGAATAATAGCCCGAAACAATCCGAGTGGGTTAGCAGAACCCGAGCGGGTTGGCCGATTGACATCCCTACAACTATCAAGAAATTATAGAAGATATTCATAGTGTTGTTAAAAGTTACAAAAATAGGAATTAGTTATTATGGAATATTAATATTCGGATATATTAAAAATAATTTAGTTGTGAGCATTATTTTCCAATTTTGATATTGTAATATATTTTAAATAGTATTATATTGAATTAACTTATTAAATTTTTCTAGATATTAGTTTTAATTCGTTATAATTGTATTATATTATTAGAGATAATTTAGTTACATGAAATGCGGACATTAAAGATAATAGAAAAAAGAATTTAATTATGAGCACTATTTTAATTTTTATTATTTGCTATTCAAAGTTAGTATAATAGATTAAAAAAAGAACTTGTGGAATGTATTATATTTATTTTTCATTATTTGTTTTTACTCCAATGCTTAATATAAAATATTTGATATATATATATATATATTATCAATAATATATATATTTTTATTTTATTTTTTAAGCTTTCGGCTAGATGGGTTGGCGGAAACCGAGAGTTTAGGGTTAGGGTTGAATTTTTCTAAAGAAAAAATGTCAACCCGAATAGCCCGACAGAATAAATTGACAACCCGAGTGGGTTAGCAGAACCCAGCGGGTTGGCGATTGACATCCCTATACAGTTGAGTACAAGAGTGACTAAAACATACTCATTCTGTCCCATTTAAAATATCCCTCTTTTTTTTTGGATTGTCCCATTACAAATGTCTCATTCCATTTTAAGAAGTAATTATTCATTCAAAAAGTATGAGTCATATCCACTTTTTATCATTTTAACTACTTTATACATTTCTCCTAAATATCATTTGCTCAAAAGAAATGAGTAGGGGTGATCAAACGGGTATTGGATATCTGTTATTAACGAACTGAATCGATACCGATCAATTATCGGTATCCAATAATCTATTAATTCGGTTATTAGATCGGCATTAGTTAGTGGTTTAAGATTAATTTCGGTTATCGAGTATATCGATAACCGAATGGATATACCCGAATAACCGAAATTATAATAATTATTAATTTATTGTTATTATTAAATTAAAAATAAATTTAATTAGATTCAAATAATAATTATTACTCCCTCCGTCCCGTTTAAAGTGTCTCTTTCTTTGAATGCGGGTATTTAGGAGAAAGGTATAAAGTAGTTAAAGTGTTAAAAAGTGAGTAGGGTCACACTTTTTAAAGGGATAATTATTCACTAAAATGGAATGAGACATTTGTAATGGGACAACCAAAAAAGGAAAGTGAGACATTTTAAATGGGATATATGAAGTATTTATTATTATTAAATTAAAAATTAGTTTAATTAGCCAAATAAGTAAATAAAGAAATTTAATTTGGATAATTTAAATATACAATAACTGAACCAACTAACCGATCAGTTAATTGGATAACCGATTAACCGATCGATTTCGGTATCGGTTACTAAATTTGGTGAATTTTGGTTTCGGTTAACCGAAATCGATCCAATAAGCACCCCTAGAATTGAGACATTTTAAGTGGAACAGATAGAGTATTAAATTTGACTAGTACACAATTGAAAATATATTTTTATACTTTTTCTGTCCACCAAAAACTTACATTTAATTCCCACCAAAAGCTTACATTTAATTCGTTTTTAAAACATCCACCAAAAACTTATATTTTTTATTTTTAAAAACATCAATTACCGTGAATCTACCATTTATTTACAAAAAAATCACATATAATCCATATTTTTATTTCCACTATCTATTAATATTATTTATTTATTATCTTCATTCATTATAATTTATTAAAATCCGTATCCGTCAAAAAACAATGCAATTTTTTGTATGGCTAAAAAGAGTATAGATGATTGAATTACATAGTACATAAGGATGATTGAATTACATAGTACATAATTGACTAATATAATGTTGAATCTGTAGGTTAATAAGTCAAAAGTTGGTAAGTTTTTTTTTTTTTTGCAATCCCACCAGGGGTACTTTTGGATTGATACATGAAAAGCAGTTATAAAACTTTTTTTTAATAGATGTAACTACAAAACTCATCTCTTTATTAGAAACGGCTATATATGCATCCCCCAAAATTATATTTAATTGCGAAACTTTTGAAAATAGTGTTGAAATTACAAAATAAATCATTGTTCATGATTAATTCGATAGTTTTTGCTAAAACTTATACCAGTTAATAAAATTAAATCAATATTATAGATTTCCTCTTTTCCTACGGAATTTGTAACTGTGGACTTCACACGGTAGTAATAAAAGTGGGCAGTTAAAAAGGGTTTAACACATACAAATATAAATTTTACATAATGATTTGCAGTTTTGGTCGTCCATAACCATAATCTCAGATCTTTGAGTTGGGTACGTCACAGAAACTCTGTTTACAACACAACATGATAAAGGCAGCAGAGATCGCCATTAATACTAACACTAACAGACGCAAACAACACAGACTTATTACAAAAGGCTCTGAGGGCCTTTTGGTAAATACACGGGGAACTAACTTCATAATAATTGATACAAGTCTTACTATTCTTCATTCATATCTGCTCCACACCTCCATTTCACTTGCAGTTGCATGGATCGCAGGTGCAGTTAGCTCCGCACTTGCACCCGTTCTCTTCCTCGCCCATAGCCATCTCCGATCCCTCAATATATCTGCACAATTTTCATTTTTTAAATTATTTATGAAAATCATTAAATCCCACAGTTCTAATAGAAAATAATCAAAACACGAAACCAAACGTACGTCTTCTGAGGAGCAACGCCCAGCACGAGGGTCTCGCTGGCGCCGGCAGCCTCTGAGTAGCTCAAGCCCGGGTACATGCCGCAACTGCACAGATCATTCGATGGAAAATTTACTAAACGATGACAGATAAAATTAAACACTTGTTTGATGAAATTAAGAAATTAATTATGGAAGAAATATTGGGAAAATTGAGATGATTAATTACCCTCCGCAGCCGCTGCCGCACTTGCAGCTGGTTCCGCAACCACACTTTCCAGAGCAGCAAGACATCTTCTTCTAAACTTTTTGTAGGTAAAATCGCTGTGATCAAAAGATGATTCAAACTTCTCAAGACTTTGCGCTTTGATGAGCGTAGCAATTGATTGCGTCCTCATTTTATAGGGGAGAGAGGAGGAGGGAGTGTGGATATCATCCTTACACGTGGCAACATTGGATCGGTCTATTTTTTAAATCTATACCGGCCAATTGGGTTTTGGGACCCAAGGAGATATTTTCTCGAATTTAGCCTGTCGATTGTTATGTGGAAATCTCCAGACTTGATTGTGATCCGAAGTTTAAATTCAAATTGAATTTGAACTTCGTAGACATCCAAATGTTAAAACTTTTTAGGTTTAAAAAGAGGGGTCAAGTTTTTGCTTTGGGGTTTTGTCACTTCTTGTACTCCTTTTTTAATGAAGTATCTACCTATAAAAAAAAAGAAAAAAAAAGGATAAGGATTAAATCACCACCCCCTTCTCTCAATCGAAAAAGGACGTTAATTAAATTGTACACTTTGTTACTAATATTTTTCAAATATAATTTTAAAAGTGGTACTTTTAGGGTTTCTTCCACCTAGTATTGTAATCTTTGAGATAATTTTCTTTTATCTACTAATAATTAATAATGATAAATGCAATCAGTAACTATCACGACTATTGCCATCCATATTAAAAGTCGTTTCTCAAATTCAACTATTGCATCCCAACTTTATTAAGTCCATAGATGTAATAATTAGGGATCACGATGTAAGTGGATAGTTTTAGAAAAGGGTCTTTAATATGCTTTTTCTTTGAATGATGCTTTATTCGGTAGCATTGTGGTACCACAATCAGCTTTATTAAATGAAAAACTCATTTATTTAATTTTGATCTATTAAAAATTAGTTTTACATTAAAACTATCTTATGGAATTACAATTTTGCACCTATCGAATGAAAATTTTAAACTTAAATTTAAATTTAATAATTTAATATTTTCGAATATGTGGAAAAAGGGTACCACAATGCAATACCACAAAGATTTACTGTTTTTCTTTGTTTTTTCACAAATGCTCGAGTGGTAACAATTAATAAAGGGACCCTGATATTTTAGGCAATGTTATCGGGATTATACTAGATTTCCAATTGGTTTCCTTTTTCTCAGTAACACAGCACAAGATTTTAACGAGGTCGGAATGGAGAATCCTTGTCTGTTGTAATGATTGCTGTCTAGGGAGCAGCCTTCCAATGTAGTAACCTCGGTATGCCCTTGTATGCTGTTTCATACCTTTTATTTTATGCATTTTTTTTACCACCAAAAAAAAAAGTTGGACGCTTAGATGGAACCAATATACTTAAACGTGTTAATTATTTATTTTAAGATGGAAAAAGGCAAATTGTTTCTGAGATGCAATTTTAATATAAATTAAAGTAGAATTGCACTAAAAGAATCTTATACATCAGATTCAATTTGAAAATCGTTGGTAAAATTGTAATTCATATCCAGAATGCACCAACAAGCCACCACAAGTAGGGATGTCGATTGGTGGGTTTCTGGAATGTAACTAATAAATAAATAATGATTACAGTTACGGATCAGACCCATTATACACTTGGATCCGGACGGACCGGGACCATCAACTATGGGTCTTAAGCAGTCCGGATCTGAATGGGTCTGGAACCAGAATCGGACAAGAACCAGACAAGAACCAGAACTAAAACCGAAACCGTTGCTTTATAATTTAATGTGTTATGAGTGATTTTGAATCGATATGGATAAAACTAGCTCATTTACAAGTCTATTTAAACTTAGGCTCGTCGATAGATGGATTTTACCTAGGATCGTAACCAATAAATAAGTATTGGTTACGGTTGCGAACCGTAATCAGATCTGACCGACCGGACCATCAAACTATGGATCTAAGCGGTCCGAGTCTAAAGCGGTCCGAACCCAAGGAACCCAACCGCTTTAAAATTTAATAGGTTTTGAAGCGGTCCGGATCGGTCTTGTAATACCCATCCATCGACATCCTTAACCACAAGGTGTAAAACTAGATTATGAGAAGTATGGAGTGGGTCTGGTAGGCTAATAGTTCATAATTTATGCCACTCAACGTTGCACACACTATAATTTGCAGTTGAAATTTGTGTGCATGAAGAGATATATGAATAAGATTTGTTGTTTATTGTGAACCATAGAAGATAAAGCATACAATTAACATCTATGTGAAATTTGACGTGGATGTGTCATTTGTTAGTATTCATATTTTATGAGATAATATTGCAAACTTAATGGATCGGTCACTGGAAATTGATGTGTGAAGAAAGCAGATTATTTTTTTTCTATGGAAAAAGGAACAACAAAATCTCTAAGCTATATGCTTATGTGCACAGGTTTTGCCTACCAAATAATTAAATAACCTTTGGGAAGCCGTGTCAGAGGGTTCCAATTATCATATTCTAAAAGTTCATAAGAAAATTTTATACGAGAAACAAATATAAATAATGAATAAAGTTTAACTTAAGCTATTAATATGCTTTAATTTTCATACTTCAATATCTAATATTAATAACTAGGACTTATTAGTATTCGTAATAGAAAAAATAGAAGTTAGTACCTATAACTAAAGTAATTTTCTTAATACGCATCAATATTCATATACCAAGAATTATATGATCTTAATAATGTAATACAATTATCAAGTAATTAGAGCATATATCATGCAAAATTGAAACAATTTCAATCACTGTGAAATAGTTAAACAAACAAACCATGATACCTAGAAAAATTAAAATAATTCAACATATAAAGTAAATTATAAGTTTCAATATAATGAATGTTACTTTACAAGGGGAGGGTTAACGTGAGAACCATTTTTATCATGAGAACGTGAGAACCAAAAAATGATGAATTCACAGTGAAAGTTGATGAATCCGCTGGGAAAGTCACTGAATCCAAAAAAATAGAATTTTCGCTCCTCATGAGATTCGAACCCGGGTGAAAAATTCTGAATTTTTGAATTCATTAACTTTCTCAACGGATTCATCAACTTTCATAACTAATTCATTTGGTTCTAGTTTTAGGATAAGAATGGTTCTTATTTGAACCAAACTCTACTTTACAAAACTCAAATTAAACTAAGACTTAATGAAGAGATAAATATAGAGATGAAGAAGATTAACTAGTGTAGAAGGCACCAGAGCAAACCGGTTCAGTTTAAATTGAGGCAAATAGACTAATGTGGATTGCGATTATGCAATTGTACACTCTCTACTCGTATCTTCTGCGGTATTTTTATATTTTTCCTACAACTTTCCAGAATTAAGCATATATCAAATTCAATAAAAATTGATTCTCAAGATCTATGTTGGATTTAAGCATCTAATTGAAGATTGCATTGCTCCTCAGTCACATTTTAAAACTTACGAAATCTATACTTTCTATATGTGCCAACACATGGGCTGTTGATGGTATAAACAATCATTGCTTTAAAAAATCTGGAATACCCTAAACACTAGAAAAGATCACAGAATAAAAGTAGGAGCAAATGGAGACTACTTTCATCAGAGATGAGTCTTTAAAGAGTTAGGAGTGGGGTATAATTCAAACTCCTCCGCTTGTTGTGGCTGGAATCTCTTTTCGGTATCGAGCCCATCACTTGACTTATTTTAATTTGCCTCTTCAGATATTATAAGATTCCACCTTAAGCAATTAATACATGTTCTTCAGACATATTAACTTGTATATGTTGTTTGAATCTAGCTTATCATCGTTGTCCTTGGGGGGTAAAGTTTCTAATTATGGGTTATTAAAGTTTAGTTGAATTAAATTATGGATTATTTAACTTTAATTAATCCCCTAATTAACTCCCTTGCGCACCGTCGTACAAAAGTTTTTGCCTCACCTAAAAAATATTTGTCGGGATTCGGCCATACCATTCGGCAGAGAGGGACTGAAAATCAAGAAAAGAGGGTGAAAAATAGAAACGCCCACCGTGGGGCTCGAACCCACGACCACAAGGTTAAGAGCCTTGCGCTCTACCAACTGAGCTAGACGGGCTACTTGTCTAAGGATTCAAGAGGCATATATATAACTTATTAAACCTCATGGTGGACAGAGGGAATATTATTTTATTTTGGTGAGTTATATTATTTTGACAAGCTATAGCCAATAGTAATGGGATAAAAATGGAGTCGGGCCAGTCTTATTAAATAGAGCGGCCCATTATAAACTCTTGATTGGTATACAATATTGACTGTAATTGATTTATTTATGGACTCGGCCCAATTAATTAACATTTTTCAGATTTTATTTAAGTCCATTTACTACCTAAAATAAAATCTTAGCTGTGTCCTGGCCTCAATCTAAGCTCGAATGATTCAGCTTTTCTGTTTTTTCCAAAAGGCTTATTAACAAAAAAAAACTTTTATTTGCTAATATATTTTATAATACTTTTACTGGTTTTTGAGATAATTACAGCTACCTATCAAAATTTGACATTCTCTTTTACTTTGCCACTTAAACTTTTGTGTTTCATCCGTTGGCATCCAAACTTGCCATTGTTTCAAAGTACTCAATTAGAGCCAAAGGAGATTGGCGGAAGTTCATCACTACGGCCCTTGCTTTTTTTTGAAGGGTCTAATTCCTCTCTTAATTTCTTTATCTCTATTAAGTGATAATCGAATATGTTTAAGTTTTAACCCTATTTAAGCACAAGAAATAGCCTTATAAATAAATTGGCTGAAAAGTAGCTTATGATATATTTTGGCGGTGCTCAATTTTGACAAATTTTCTGAAATTTGGACGGTTAAATGCCGAGAAAAGAACAATTATTGGTTATGTGTTTCTTTTGAAACATATAATTAATTACGACAATCAAGACTTGGACTCACGAACCGCATGAAATTAACGGGTTAGTATTCATCATTATTGTGTTCGTGTTCTTATCGAATCGACACGATAATTTCGTGTTGGATCTGTATCGTGTTCGTGTAACACGATAATTGTCGTGCTGCATCCGTGTTCGTGTCGGATTATGTGATTATCGTAAAATTGAATAATATTTAATATTAATTTAATTATTTTATATATATATATATATTTTATATATATATATATATATATATATTTATTTATTTATTTCTTTTATTAGTTTATTTTCCAATTTTGATTTTAATTTGTCATTTCGTGTCATTCCGTGTCATCAATATGAAAAAAATCGTGTCATATTAGTGTTTGTGTCGTGTTTGTGTCAGTAAATTTCGTGTCATATTCGTTTCGGACAGATCCTTAATGGATCGTGTTCGTATTTGGTCTTATCGTTTTGTGTCGACCTGATACACACGAATTGTCAGCCTGATTAGAGCATAAAAAAAAGCAAATATTGGATAAACGTACTGCACCTCAAGTTGCCTAAAAGCATATAAATATTTGCAAGTGCAAAATAAACATGTCTTTATTTCATTATTTGCACATGTAAAAAGTCGTGCAATAGCAAAGTCACCTAAAATTGATTTTAACCCAAAAAAAATATTAATGAAAACTTAAAGGTAAAAAATAATTCAAACTTTAGACCAAAATAATAATTAATATTTTATTAATCCATAGTAGTAAAAGATGCTCATTTCCATTAAATTTGTTCTTCCAAAAGGTTCGAATTAACCAATTAAAAGTAATCAGAATCTAAGATAGGAAATAATTATAGTGAAATTTAGGTGGCCTCTCATTGTTGTTAGCAGACCATTGTGAAAAACATATACGATGGATAAACTGAGGTAAACACATTTAGTGAGGATGGTATGCCAGTGAAATGCGGATGAGTGAATGTAAAAGATTTCGAAATCGAGCATCCGTGTAAGCTTTTTTCAAAGCGATCAACCTTTTGTTGCTAAAAAAAGGAGAATCTCTCTGAATCCCTACACTTCAAAGTTCAACCTAATGAGAATGTAAAAGAGTAAATTTCAGTGATTCAACGGTTAAGTAATTACAAAATCAGTGTTTAGTGCTCACGATGAATCACACTAAAGAGGTGAAACTCTGATACTGTAACCACTAGAACTTGATACTTGGTCTTTGCTTCAAATTTATTAGCGCTTAATCAATTGAGCTAAGTCCATAGGAGCATAATCTATCTTTTCTTTTGTATATACAGTTGGCAGTAGGACTTAGTAGCGGAGCGGTTCTCCGCGATATAAAAAGAAACGAATTTAGTAAATTAATTAAATTCGATATGAGATTTATAAAATCATATCGACCGCTCCTCTATTTTGATTTTTGGGTATATATGAGTCTTTAATGTATGAACATAAATACACTTTTAATTAACAATTGGAAGCATAAAATGACTATTGACAAATTAACACTTATTATAGTATAAAACAATTAAGAGGATTGCTATAGCTGTTGGTTTAGCATGCTATTACTATTTCCTGCCAAAATTGGCATATGAAATGAGCGTGGTTTTCTTTTGAGTAAACTCAGCTCATAAATAGGATATTATTTGATTTTAATGATTTTGAAGTTGAATTAGTATCCCTAATAATCTACTAGTTTCAGATTGTATTTTGGATTATAAAACCATAAATCCATTCTCTAGAGATTTTCTGATAATTTCAAATTATCATTTTATATTATTTTTTAAGCTAACTTGGTCGTGACAAACACCAATAAGTGTGATTTCGTAAGTACTCGGTTTATTCAATTATTTTACAAGTTCCAGCTAGGCACTTTAGTGTAAAAACACCAAGTTCGTAACTTGGTCGTGACAAACACCAATAAGTGGGAACGTCAGTTCAAACAAAGCAGTAATTATCTGTTTTTTTGGATTTAAAAATAAACATGTTAAAAAGTCAAATAGTGTAAAAACTCAAACCGCCTGCGACACATAGACTTGATATGGGGGTTTTGATAATTACCTGTCATTCAAATCTTCAAATGCTTCATTTTCACCTGAGACACGGAGACTTGTTTTGGGGGCTTTGATTATTACCTGTCATTCAAATCTTCAAATCCTAAAGTCAAATCTATAATAGTCGTCTCCATTAAACTGCGTCAGCTACAGCTGGTTTTTCCTACAATTGCGACTGTTTTCTTAATTATGTCTTACTTTAATAGAAGGGAGCCCAACTTATATACCCAACTTTCAAAATATATCTACAACTCATATCCAACCTAAAAAATTAACTACATCCCATACCTAAACCTATTAAAAAACTATATTTTGATTCAAAATTCGCAAATTGCATTTGACGTGATGTGAGATGAGAGGAATTGATTCTTTTTTTTTTTTCTCTGCAACATTTAACGCCTTGTAAGTATATATTATTCATGCACATTAATGAGGTTGACCGAGTTTGGTAAAGATTATAAACTCATATACAACTCATATTCTCCTCACTTTCACTTTGGCTCCCAAAGAAAATTTCAAAATTTCGAAAGAGTGAATTTCATTCCCATTCCTAATTAATAGTCGAGCTTCACTTCCGGAGGTAATTTTCAATATATACAATGTTGCTTGATGTTTCGGTCGATTAAGCTTCTCCCGGTCGAGAAAGCCTTCTTCCGCCGACCGAGAGAAGGCTTCTTCGACCGGCAGGCTTAGTCGATCGGAACAAGAGATACATGTATATAAGCGAAGCGAAGCCTATCCTCTCGATTCGACAAACCGTTGTCTCCGGTCGAGAAAGGCTTGTCTCCGATCGACCGGAGACAAGCCTTTCTCGACCGGAGACAACGGTTTGTCGGCAGGAGGACAGTATTTCGATTTCAGCTTATATACATGTAAATTTTATGTTTTATTTAAATTTTCTAATAATTATGTATTAACCGAATTTTTAATAATTAGGGCCAAACCATATTTTGCTTATTCGAAGGAAGGAAATGAGAGTATTTGTTACTTACGGTATGTTTTCGGGCATATTATTTTGAATAAATATAATATGTGGAATGTTTAAATAAAATAAAAGTTGCACGATATGTGGAATGTTTCAATTTCAATTTCGGGATAAATGTTTATTGGTTTTATTGTTGTTTTACTTAAAATTGAAGTTTCCTACCGGAGATTTGTTGTTTCCGGTCGAATTTGTTGTTTCCGATCGAATCGAAACGTATATGTGGAATGTTTCAATTTCAATTTCGGGATAAATGTTTATTGTTGTTGTTTTACGCAAAATTGAAGTTTCGTTCGGAGATTTGTTGTTTAGGTCGAAATTTGTTGTTTCGATCGATCGAAAGTTTCCGGTCGATCGGAAACAACAAATTTCGACCAAAACAATAATCGATCGAAACAATAAATTAATTCAATTTCTTGAATTAATTTGTTGTTTCGTCGACCAAAGCAAACTTTACAACGTTATAAAGAGCTTCAGGACATTATAGCTATCCTGGGTTGGACGAATTATCCAAGAGGATCGCTTAACCGTAGAAAAGAGCGCGAAAAATTGAGCGTTTCTTATCACAACCCTTTTTGTAGCCAAGTATTTATCGGTTCTCCCGGAAATATGTTGGTCTAGCGTAAACCATTAAAGGGTTTCAATTGATCCTTTCAGGAGAATTAGATGGTCGGTTTGACTTTGATCGTTATGGACTAGTACCAAGATCGAGTCTGACAAGCGGATCTAATTTTAACAATTTGAACAAGAATAATGAAAATGGCCCCTCCTTGGTGAGATTATATGAGCAAATGCCCGAACCGAAATATGTTATTGCTATGGGAGCCTGCAATTACACCTCATTTCTAGACAAATCGAAAATGGTGGATGTAAAATCCACAACGGTCGTGTCCTTCAAGTCGACGTTGCTTTCTACCACATCGCTTCAAACGAAGTTTTACCATAACATTCTCTAATTTGGAACCGTATGGAATTGATTCAATTATGGAATCATGAATAGTCATCGGTTCGGTAGATCCATAGACATCGCAATCTACACTTTTCTTCTATATATGAATATATGATACATGAAACAAGATTTTTCCGAAAAATCCTAGCAAGACAACATTTTCACATATTTAACAGACTAATACTAATAGAATATATATAAAATAGATAATAGAAAGAAATCTTTTTTCATGAGATGTATAAAAAATAATGTAAGTTAATCTTTGAATTTTGATTCTTTAATCGACACGAAAATCAAAATCGAAAAAATAGGTAAGGTTTCTCCTATCTATCGATAGACGAAACTGTTGTCCTTTGCTTGTTATAGATGTTTTATATCTACTATACTATAGAATATGGGACTTGATCATTTGTTAATGAAATTTAATGCATACGTATGGTTAAAGTAATATAGATTAACGCTATCCACCCCCCACTTCCTTTTTATATTATGATAGGGCTTATATGGAATAATAGAGAAATGGATCCGTCTTTGAGACGGAAGGATTCGAACCTCGAATGGCGGACCAAAACCCGTTCTTTTACCACTTGCACGCCCATTTCGATTTCTAATCGACACTAAGAAAATATAATATTGTTATTGGTTGTTTGTCAACTCCACCCAAAAAATAGCTAGATAGATTCCATATCTATAGAATATAGATTTCTATATCTCTAGAATAATAGAATAGGCGGTACTAGAATTTTGATACATATAGATCGTAATTCAACCAATTTATTGATCATTACATAGAATTCAATTAAGATATTGTATGAAAGTATCCTTTCTTCTATTCTCCTTTGAGAATTGGAGGATTTTTGGTTGGATGGATTCAAAGAAAAGAAGGATTTTTGTCTACCTTATTTACTTTCTTTCTTTTCCTTATATCAAAATGCAACCAAAATGCAATTATCTCCAAGAAAAATATACATTATGCTTAATATCGTTAGTTTGATGCGTAGTTGTATTAATTAGCCTTTATTCGAGTAGTTTTTCTTGACAAATTGCTCAAGCCTATGTCTATTGGGATCTAGAAATATTTTCGATGAACGTCTGGAAAACCCTCTTTGGATTTGCCCAAGATCTTTGGAATTCATTTATTTCTCCGGGGTGGCTTGCTTTGGTTTTGGTGCATTTCATGTAACAGTGCATGCGGTCTGGAATATGGGTGTCCGATCCTTATGGACTAACGGAAGAGTACACACAGTAAATCCGTCGTGGGCGTGGAAGGTTTTGATCCTTTTGTTCGGAGGAATAGCTTCTCATCATATTGCAAAGCGGTACATTGGGCATATTAGCGGGTCTATTCCATCTCCTTTTGTACGTAATAACAAGCACCGGTCAATTTTCATCAATTTGATCGAGAATGTGAACTATTCTAACTAAAAATATAAAATGTGGGAGATAAAAAGATGCGGTCGTTTATCCGCTTGGCTAGTCAAGCATGGGATAATTCATAGATCTTTGGGCTTTGATTATCATGAATAGAGACTTTACAAATAAAGCCCGAGGATTGGCATTCTATTGCGGTTATTTTATACGTATATGGTTACAATTATCTACGCTCCCAATGTGCCTATGATGTAGCACCGTGGATGTTAGCTAGTGTGTATCATCTTACCGAATAGAGTATGGTGTGGATCAACCGGAAGAGGTATGCATAAAAGTATTTGCCTCGAGGAGAATCCAGAATTCAGTCCGTTTTACGGGTTTGGAAAAGCGTGGATTTTCAAGAACGAGAATCCTATGATATGTTGGGAATCTCTTATGATAATCATCGCGCTTGAAACGTATCTTAATGCCCGAAAGTTGGATAGGATGGCCCTTGCGTAAGGATTATATTTCCAATTTTATGAAATACAAGATGCTCATTGAATGATAAGAAACCCACTTCCACTTATCAAATTTCAAAGATTCAAGGTTGGACTTTCCGTTCTAGATTAACCGAATAATTGAGGTCTCTTTGTATTAGCTTAGGGAATTGTGAATAGCCAACAAAAAAGTAGAATTAGGAATTCGTTGGGATTCTTAGATTTATTTGGATTCGTATGAGCCAACCAATAGGATGAATCAAAGGAGTTCTCCACCATGAACCTTAAAGTCATGTTGAGGCAATTAAGAAATTGAATAGAATGAAAATACCAAGAAATGGAAGGGTATCAAATTCGATTTATTTGTATTGTGTCCGAACCGAATCTTGTCTATTTCCACTTTGACTTTTATTCTTTCAACAAACCAATTTACCCTTTCAAATATGAAATATGTATGAAGTATTAACATTCTTTTGAATGAAAGAAAAAAAAGAAAATCGAATTTCATTTTATTTATTTAAGAAACTTTTCCCATCTATTTTAGAGTATTTTATAGATGGGGTCTATCTCGCCAAGATAGATAAAAGAAAAGTATGGATTATGATCCGATTCAAATCAATATGTATCTCGCTCATATCAATTAATTTCTATTTATAAAAGAAAGATTTATAAAGAAAATGAAACCATGTGTCGTGAACAGATTTGAGCGGTGACACGAGGATTTTCGATCCTACCTACCGGTGAGCTATCCCGACCATTTCCAATGTAGCATCCCACCCTCATTTTATGAGATTATCGAGTCGATGTCAATTAAAGGGACACGGGGTTACAAAGTTTTCCAAGTCCTATAATTTCAATGGTATTCATTCATATCGGCATTCCTCGCTTCATTTGCAATGTGTATTCTATATCACATGTGATAAGAGAAAGTCATTTACGCCCAAATCGTTTGTCGAGGATAAAGGAATTTGGAACCGCTAACGAAAAGGGGGGATAGGGTAAATATTTTAGGGGTCAAATAGGCTTTTTGGGGATAGAGGGACTTGAACCCTCACGATTTTTAAAGTCGACGGATTTTCCTCTTACTATAAATTTCATTCTTTGCCGGTATTGACATGTAGCATGTAGAACGGGACTCTATCTTTATTCTCGTCCGATTAATAAGTTCTTTAAAAGATCTATCGGACTATGGAGTGAATGAGTTGATGAATATTCGATTTATTCTTCAACGTGAAATAAATTCACACCTATTTTTCCATTTTCTCATTTTCATATTAAAAAAACAGATTCGGGTCAACATTAATCATTTGATATAGTATTAAATAGATGCGTTTATCCTTCATCCTTTCTAAAGTTTCCATGGAAAGATTCCTCTCACCGCCATGATAACTCCATTTGTTAGAAACGACTTCCATTGAGTCTCTGACCTATCCTTTTTTTTCGTTTTTGAACCTTTGTTTTGAGAAAGCAGATTCGCTCGGGATTGCCCATTTTTATTAATTAGGGTTCTCTCGAATTTGAAAGTTCTCACTTAGTAAGTTTCCATACCAAGGCTCAATCCAATTAAGTCCGTAGCTCACCGATTTCGCCATATCCCCCTTCTTTTTGTCTTTTGTTTTGAGATTAAGATTTTATTAGGATATTATTCCTTTTTTCTTTCATTTATACTGGAACCTTTGAATTTATTAGATAGCGATTACTATCTTGAAAAATTATTTTTTCTTACCTATAGGAAACCCATATTTGAGTGAGTCAAATTCAATTTTATCATTTACGTATCGGCAATTCAATATAGATTGATATATATCCTTTATATATCTTTCTTCATGCCATTTTTCCCATGCAATTGGGATACTTAAAGGTCGATTCTTTTTTTTCTTAACTTCCCTTTTACGAATGAAAGCGAGGAATGTTTGATTAGTTATAATTAATCAACGAAATTAGGAAGAAATATAGAGAAATATTGTAGGATAGAAAATAGAAGTGTAACAAAAAGAATTTCAAATATCATGTGAATTCAAAATAAAAAAAGTTTGACTATCTAAAAATATTTAAGATTGACTATCTAATATTATTCTATTCGAATTTAGAATTGTGATAAAGAAATCCAAAATTTTATATCGCTATAGAAATCGTTATGTTCTATAATATCCAATATTTACGAACTCCCGAACATTTGGCGATCTCGGATGTGTCGATATCAATGGTGACTCATTATTTCGATGAATCATTTCTTGGACGAGAAGAAGATTATGGAAACACTTACTCGAAATCTCACTTATCAAATTCCATTGCGGAAGACACCCTTTTTACGAAGAATTCGCCATGAACAAATACGGTCGTCTCTCTTTGGGATGTACTATTAAACCTAAATTGGGGTTATCTGCTAAAAACTATGGTAGAGCGGTTTATGAATGTCTTTGGTGGACTTGATTTTACCAAAGATGATGAGAACGTGAACTCCGTACCATTTATGCGTTGAGAGACCGCTTTTATTTTGTGTCAAGCAATTTATAAAGCACGGTGAAACAGTGAAATCAAAGGGCATTACTTGAATGCTACTCATGGTACATGCGAAGAGATGATGAAAAGAGCTATATTTGCTAGAGAATTGGGAGTTCCTATCGTAATGCATGACTACTTAACAGGAGGATTCACCGCAAATACCGGTTTGGCTCATTATTGCCGAGATAATGGCTTACTTCTTCACATTCACCGTGCAATGCATGCAGTTATTGATGAGCGAGAAGAATCACGGTATGCACTTCCGTACTAGCTAAAGCGTTACGTCCGTCGGTGGAGATCATATTCACTCTGTACCGTAGTAGGTAAACTTGAAGGAGAGAGACATTACTTTAGGTTTTGTTGATTTACGAAAGATCAACGAGCATAGCAAAGAGGATAACCATTCAAGGCCTCCAAACATCTCAACACTCAAAAACATTAGCAATATTACGATTGACGTTAGTCCACTCAACACAAACAACAATTTACGGTAAAGCTCATTTATTTCAACCTCACAAAGGCATGTGTAAAATATATAGGATACACTCAAACTCATAAAGAAATTAAGGACGTGTATACACTCAAAGATCAATGCAATGCAACATCTTACCATAGGCTTGCCGTTTCTCTAACATCTCCACCGCGTCATTGTGTTCAAATAAGGATCAAAGAGGACTTTTCATAGGTTGTAATGTAGGCACATTGGTTAAGGTAGGATAATATATGGCTAAGTGACTCAAAAATATTCCAAGCACCCCCATTTATACTTTTCGACACATATGGACTTTGTCCATTTTCTCTTCTTTCCCAACGTGCTCAATTGACGTTCTATGCCTCATAAGGTACCTATACTTTGTTTAAAGACCCTTTATGCTCAAAACTCATAGTGAACTTGTCATTTTTTCTTTTTCTAGAGCTTATAGGGTTTAATTTTCACGAACAAGGTACTATTCTTCACCACAGATGTATTTTTCTAAAATAAACTTTTCTCGTCATAACTACATCTTTGCTATTTCAACCCCTTTTGATTCCCATATCCATCCTCACCTCCTATCATCCGGTTAATCGAAAGAAAAAGTCTAATAAAGGCTCAAAGAAGGCGACAAATGGTATATATCATCGGGTTAGTGTTTGGGTGATAAGTGGTTTACAACGATGGCCTTTTATCCTTTCCAAATTGAAACACATATTGCGGTCTCGACACGTAAACACGGCAAGTTCTAGAAGATAATCACATGCACGATATCACACAATTAAAAGAAGCAGTATCAAGATGTTTATATGAAGCTCAAGTCTCACGGGTTAAGCAAAATGGTGAAAACAACAAGTTTAAGCTATCTCACGTCATTCATGCGTCATTTTCTAACAAATCATGTGCACTATCATTAAATTTCACAAAATTTTCTATAGTCATTGGCCACATGGATTAACACACTTCACTTAACTCGTTGATCGCATACACAAAACGAAAAGACAAACAAAAGACGACAAAAACAACACAAACGAAAGAAACGACAAAACACGAAAACAAAAAAAGAAAACGCTGGGTTACCTCCCAACAAGTGCTTACTTTAACGCCTTTAGCTAGACCATCACTAACCTCGTCACACTTCACTTAACTCGTTGATCGTGACACGAAAGCGAAAAGACAAACAAAAAGACGACAAAAACAACACAAACGAAAGAAACGACAAAACACGAAAACAAAACAAAGAAAACGCGTTGGGTTACCTCCCAACAAGTGCTTACTTTAACGTCTTTAGCTAGACCATCACTAACCTCGTCTAACTGGCGTTTTAGTAGCAATAGACATCTTTCTCGACTTGTGGAACCTTCTAAACTTCGCATTTACTACCGACCACCACCGACTATGGAAGTGGCCCCCAAACTTGAATGAAACACTCGGAGTTCCATGCCGAGTCCACTTCTTTCTTCTCACGGCTTCCTCAATCGGTCGAGTACCCTCTAAACGCGGGACGTGGCAACAAAGAAGTTATGATCGAGCAACAATCTTCCGACTTTTCAACGTCGTGTTGCTTGATGGCGTCGTATATGGAAATTTTTAGCTCCTCATCGTTAACACGAAACGTGAGGTTTCCTTCCTGCACATCAATCAACGCACGACCAGTTGCTAGAAAAGGTCTACCAAGGATTAGCGGTTGTTGTTTGAATTCGGGAATATCAAGAATAACAAAGTCGGCGGGAAAACAAAATCCAATTCTTACCAACACGTCTTCGACGATACCTTTGGATATGTGATCGATCGGTCGACCATCATCGCGAAATCTTCGCCGGCTTCATTTTTCCTAGGTGTAGCGGTTGAAAACGCTCAACGGCATCGATTGATGCTCGCCCCAAGTCGCATAACACATTTGGGAAAATCGCTCGGCGATCTCGCACTCTAACGTGAAACCGCGGGATCATACGCTTCAAGGGAGCTTCTTTTGCAAGGACGGCATTTGCACTCTTCGGATAGGAAATTTTCTCAAATTTCCCAAGTTTCTTCTTACTTGCAAGCGCGTCTTTTAGAATTTCATGTAGCGGCATGTTTTAACGCTCAAAGAGAGGCAAATTTATCTCAACTTTAAAATACCTCTTTGAAACGAGCAAATTCCTCGTCATATTTCGACTTGACAAGTCGACTTGGAAATGGGACCGAGGAATGTGCGCGAGGATTAGCCTCAGGTGTGCTTGCGGTTGACCTCGCGATCACTGGGTAGGTCGCGAGAGTCTCTGCTGTGTGATCTTCGCTCTTGGCGTGCGAAGCTTGCGGTGTGGCTCGCATGAGCTACCGGTAGCTCGCGAACAACTCCGGCGCGCGGATAATCGGATGACTCGCGGTCGGTTTCGTGGGCGCTCGTCGCGCAGGCGCGTGGGCAAACCAGATGGCTCGCGATCGGGCTCATGATCGCGAGCTCGGCCGCGTCCGTGGGCAAACTTGGGATGGCTCGCGATCGGGCTCATGGTCGCGAGCTCGGTCGATGTTTCTGCGTCGAGAATGTTCTCTTGCTCGCCTTTCTCGGTAGGGCTCGGTAGGCTCGCCCACTCGTCGTCGAATGGCGAAGCATCGACTCTTCGGGTTCACCTCCGTATTACTCGGAAATTGGCCCGTCTTACGTAAGCGCATTCACTTTGCGGCTATTTGACCAATTTGATTTTCCAACATCTTTATGTGCTTCCCCATAGCCGCCATAGTCGACTCCAAGTGATTTATCTTACGCCGGTGTTGGCGATGAACGAATTCGATTCGTTGCCAATTGTTGGTTGCTTACAACCAAGCTGCGCATCATGTCTTCGAGACTTGGCTTCCTCGGCTCTTGAATCGAATTCGGTATGAAGCTTGTCGAAGGTTGTTGGAAATTCGAGTGACTCCTCTGATTGATGTGGCTGACGTTCTCTGTCTCAATCTGACTCTTCAAAAGAGTGAACTTCTTCATGAGGTCGTCATATTTCGAATCACTCTCAACCGCAGCTGCTTTAAACGATGGTGTTCTCTCCGTTGGCCATTGATAGCTGTTGGCAGCCATCTCTTCTACAATACGGCTTGCCTCGTCGACTGGTCGATTTAATAAGCAACCCCCGCCGACGCATCTACCATGCTCCTCGCCCGCCATGTCACCACCGTAGAACTGTGTGATTTGTTGCTCCTCGAGAACCCATGTTGTGGACATCGTCTCAATAGACCTCTGAATCTCTCCCATGCCTCGAATAATGATTCGCCGTGGTTCGCAAAATGAGAGATTTCGCAACGATCTTCTGCTGTCGCCGGGGAAAGTATTCGAGAGAAACTTCTCACAAAGTTTCCCAAGTATCGATGCCACCGGTCCAAACTTGAACCAATCTTCGCTTTGGTCAGCAGAGAAACCGAACATCAAGATCCGGATTGTGTCTTGTGGCACCCCATTCTGCTTGATGGTGTCACAAATGTCGAGAAACGCCTCGAGATGCGCATTCGGGTCTTCCGTGACTCCCCCAAACCGCTCTCCTTGGACCATACTAATCAGGGCCGGTTTGAGCTCGAAATTATTTGCATCTACGCAAGGGCCCCAACCGCCTCCTTGGAACTGTTCGGTGGGATGTCGATACATGTGGTTTAGAGGTCTATCCTCCGGAGCGAGGACAACGATTCCATGTTCGCCATCCGACGCATTTTATTGCAAAGTCACTAGCATGCGTGCTACTTGCTCGGGAGAATGCCCTGCTCGCTGGATTGGCGCCATTGCAGCTCGTCTCTTCTCTCGCCTCTTCTCCTTTGAGAACTTTCGATCTCGGGATCTAAAATATTTCGTGAGGTCCCCGAGATCTTGTACGATAAACCACCGAGAAACGAGAGAATTTAGCATCGACAAAATAAATAAAATAATATATATATATAACTTGAATTAATAAATCCAAATCACAAATTATTCCTATGTGATCTTAATAATCCCTTGAACGGCGCCAAAATTTGATCGCTCCTTTTCACACGTAAAAGTGTAATTATAGGTGTTAAGTATCGTATCCACAGAGATTGCAATCCGAAAACACGAAGCTAATTCAACGACAATTCATCATTATTGACACGTATAAAGGATGAGAGGTTTTAGGGCTTCTAAATAAATCCAAAGCAAAGGTAACCAAATGTAATTATAAAATAAAGCGATAAAATCACGAAGATGATTTATAAAGAAAGACTAACCCAAGGATGCACCAATCCTATCCACAACGATGTTTATTCTGCTTATTATTAACCGTTTTAATCCAGACAAGACGGAAGATCACATATATAACCAACAACTCCAGTTACGACAATTGCGGCAGTTGATTACTAATTTTCCCTATCACAGTTACGTCTCTAGAGGAAAATAAGCAACTCCAAAAGGATCACTAAGAATATGCTTCCCACGATCGTCTCTATCTCGCCATCGACTCAAGGCTTAATCGATCATGCATTCAAGATCGATTGACAATTAATACAGTTACGTCATTAACTGGCAACTAGATATGCATCAAGATTGATTAGAAATCAACACATATAAATAAGCACTATGAATCATGAATCATGCCTGGAAGGTAAATAACGAAAGCAGAACTCACAACATATAGGATCGAATCATGCAAACCCTAGGATTAGAATAGAAAACTAGCCAGACATAATAAACGGAATGAAATACGAATTAATCATAAAAGCGTAAATTAAATATATAAAACCCGTAGGAAGCGTCGGATGAACAATGGTTGGTCTTGAATCCAATCCCAAGCGAACGAACGAAGAAGAAGGAAAACGATCGGACCAAACGTTCGATCGATAACGATACGATAAACTAAACTAGAATAACGAAAACAAAACTAGAATTAAACTAAACGAAGACTAAAGCTTAAAGAAAGTAAAACCGAGGAAAATCAAGAAAATAAGGTCGGGCGTGAATGGGGCTCTGGCAGGCGCGGTGTTGCCATATATAGCACACCCCAAACCCTAATTTTCTCTTTCGCGCGCTGTCTCGCGACCACCCTTCGCGGTCGCTAGGTGTGGTCGCGAGGTAATCCTCGTGACGCCTTCTCGCCTATGATCGCCACTTGCGCGCTTTGTACTCGCGACCCGCCAGCGGTCGCTAGCCATACTCAGTGGTCGCGAAATCGTCCGATGGCTTTCTCGCGCTGAAGCCCGCTTCTGGCTGGCGTTCATGTCGCGACCTTCGGGTTCTCGCGTGTTTCCTAGCGGCCGACCTAGCGACCGCTAGGCCGGTCGCTAGAAACACGCCAGATTGTATGTTTTGGCTCGTCGTCGCTCCTTGCTTCGATTTTCAACATATAGACCTACACAACACCAAAATAACACCCAAGAGCAATATCTTCTAAAATAGATAAAACATCGTGAATCGATACGTAAACGCACATTAAACGAGCTAAACTCATCTTCAAATATCAACTATAAACGTGTAAAATGCGCGTTTATCGGTCATGATATTTATTTCACTCAAGATTGGGTCTCCCCGCGGGTGTTATTCCCGTGGCTTGTGGGTATTCACGTTTGGCATATGCCCGCCCGACCGAGATCTTTGGAGACGATTCCGCACTACTGATTCGGTGGAGGAACTTTAGGACACCGCGGGGTAACGCGCCAGTGCCGTAGCTAACCGAGTAGTTGTAGAAGCATGTGTAAAAGCTCGTAATGAAGGACGGATCTTGTCTGCTGAGGGTAATGCAATTATCGGGACTCCTTTTGTACGAATATAGGATTTTGAGAATACGCCTTAAGGACCAATGGTTAATGATGGCTCGATGGGCGGTTTTGCTAGAATAGGCAATAATGAGATCTTTGTTTTAGTAAATGATGCGGAAAGGGTAGTGATATTGATCCACAAGAAGCTCAGAAACTCTTGAAATAGCGAAGCTAGTTTGAGAAAAGTCAAGGAAAGAGACAAATAATTGAGGCAAATCTACCTCTCCGACAAGCTAGGACAAGAGTCGAGGTCAAAGGCAATTTCATAACTAGTTGGTACGCTCAAATAATCAAAAGAGTTTCGTTTCTAAACCTATTTTGATTGCATTCACCGATGTAATCCAATCAAGCGTAATCCAATTTTGATACAACGCAATTCAAAATGAAATAAATAAAATACAAAATCTATAAAAAGAGAAGGGTGGGGCAAAAACTTATTAGATAATGGAGTCAATGGTATCTAATAAGTTCTACCTACTATTGGATTTGAACCAATGACTCCCGCCGATGAAAGCAATACTCTAACCATCGAGTTAAGTAGGTCATTTATCATCCAAAAAGAACTAAATGGAACCCATCCGTCGATGGATTATAAATATCATATTCCTTATAAGCAATAATAATCGAACCAATACCACTCAAAAATTTATGATGTTGGATCATAGAATATTCATCTTGACAACAAATTATATACATGATAAAATATGTATCACAAGCACTAAGGGCTATAGCTCAGTTGGTAGAGCACCTCGCTTACACGCGCCAATGTTTTTCGGGAATCTATCATACAATCCAAAAATGGATCTTATTGAGAAATCGATGTCTTACTCTATAATAACTTTAAGAGAACAATAGCGACGAGAGGTTCGGTCCTGTTTGAGTGCCCTTTAGGTACCAAACAGCCCCGTCTTGAAATATTGATAAGGTGAATACCGATATATTCAATGCCGAGCATAATGAGTATAAGGCCCTCAAAAATCTCTTTTCGTCCTATGAACTTGAAGGTGTATGAAGTTTCATATCGATTTTTTAAGCTAACGATAGAGACTACATTTAACTTCAAATTTGAGGCCAAAGGCGGACTCTACGTCAAAATAATCTCACCCTTGAAACACTTTGGTAGTGCTCCAATTAGAATCCCAAATAATGAATCGAGCACATGGAGCCATCCCTTATCTTATTTTTCTGTCAAGAAAAAATATGGCGGATTGGTCGATATTTCTATCGATTAACGAAAGAGCCCAATGCAAAAAATGCATGTTGGGTCTTCAAACAGTTCATATCATTTTGATAATAATAAGTTTGGTCTGCATTTACCGAGAAGGTCTACGGTTCGAGTCCAGATAGCCTCAGAGCCCTATAAAAATGAATAAAATTCATATTTTCATTTGAAATAAAAATTGTATAGTTTTGATTTCTTCATTCTTGTTTGTTGCTTCAGAATCGAACCGGTTGGTTCATCGAAACAAAATTTGTACTAAAAATTCACCACGGAATCGCTTAAAGCGTAGCGAAAATCCAAAACGGATTTCAAGGATCGAATCCATTTTTTCCAAACAAACCAAATCTTAGTCATTAATCATCTGAGGAAATTCTCTATGAATTTTCCCGCCCACAATCGAGGGTTAAGCGATGATATTCCTTTTCTTTGGTATACCTTACTAATATCCCAATACCCGCCACAGCACACCAAACAAAAAAAGGGGTGGTTAACTTTTCAGATTCAATCAAGAGAAACCCCACCCGATCTAATAAACGGAATATACCAACACTAAGATATTCGATCGAGATGTAAATACCTACCCATTCTCGGACATTTGAATACTTGTTCTATTCTAAATTACTAAGAAAAAAATGCCCGACTCTATTCCTAAAAATGAAAAATCAAAACCTCGAACTCATATTTTGATAAAGAAAATTCAAATAATCAAAAGAATAATAAATTGAAATTTTAAACACAAAATAATAATTCTATTTGCTTTCTTTAGGAAGAATCACGGGCTAAAACAAGAAAATTTGTGTAAGTGTAACATCTAGAGTTATACTAACTAAAGCAATTAAAGAAAATTGAACTAAAAAATGAAGAGACTCGGAAAAGGATCCCGATCAAGTCAATCGATAAATCTTGAAACGAGATATGCCCTACAATAATCAAAGGAAACTAGCGATGACAGTTTGGTCAAATGAATTCTTGTTTTGACTAACTAGTTATCGATGACTTTACAACTTCAATTCGACTCAACCAATCCGGTATATTTTCCACGCTCATAGGAGTGCGTCTATGTTTTTGCTACTTAATATGATATTTTTGGGCATTTCTAATAATATCAAGTCTTATTCCTATTTTGGCATTTTTCATTTCGGATTTTAGCCCGATTAGGAAAGGGCCGAGAAACTTTCTAGTTATGAATCGGGTATAGAACCAATGGGCAACGCTTGGTTACAATTTCAATCCGTTATTATATGTTTGCTCTAGTTTTGTTGTTTTGATGTTGAAACGGTTTTTCTTTATCCATGGGCAATGAGTTTCATGTATTGGTATCTGTATTTATAGAAGCTTTAATTTTCGTGCTTATCTTAATTGTTGGTTTAGTTTATGCATGGCGAAAAGGGAAAATTGATTTTGTATTTATTGGATCCGTCGGGATCGTGGCTCGAACATGACTTCCGCCTTGACGATGGTGCTCTAACCGATTGAACTACAATCCCGTGGAAATAAGGGATCCGCGAAATTTGGATTCTTTTTATCTTCGTATGGGGTCTTTCTAAAGGACAAGGGTTTTATACTATCTCCACTTTGCCGCCCACTGCTACTAAATCACCACCCCCCCAGGTTAAACTGGTACTTGCCGTTGCACCAGGAGCCGTTGCACCGGGTGCTAAAGCATGAGTATTTTGTATCCATTGGGCAAAAACGGGTTGTAATTGTATAGCGGTATCTGAAAACATATCTTGAGGACGCCCTAAGGCACTCATCGTATCGTTATGAATATACAAACCAAAACTGTGAAAGCCCAGAAATATACATGCCCAGTTGAGATGTGATATTATTGCATCACGATGTCTAAGGACACGATCTAATAGATCGTTGTATCGAGTAGTTGGATCATAGTCTCTTACCATAAAAATGGCTGCATGCGCAGCAAAGACCGACTATGAGAAATCCACCAAGAAGCGGTGAAGCGAGAGGATGCAAGCGTTATCCGGAATGATTGGGCGAAGCGCCCAGAGGTGGTTTTTAAGTCCACGTCAAATCCTGTGGCTCAACCACGACAATGATGGAAACTACCAAGTCGGAGTACGGTAGGCAGAGGAATTTCGGTGGAGCGGTGAAATCGTAAACTTCAACTCGAACCATAATTCCAGAATTTCTACGCGAATCAAGACCGAAAAAGGAAGTTTTCCAATCAACGACTCAAACCCATTGTTTAATCGCATCGGTAGAATATGGAGGTACTTATGGCGTAATCAGGCGAACTGGTATTTCACAATAAAGTGATAGAGCGGAACCGCCATGAAACGACTTATTAGTAGATTAATAGATCACTTTGAATGGCATATACATCACACATTCGATCAAGTAAAGGCTTTGGGTTTTCAACAAGCTATCGCTACATCCATTTCATTAGGAATTGATGATCTTTTAACAATACCCTCAAGAGATGGCTAGTTCAAGATGTCGAACAATTCTTCCCATAATTTTTTTTTTGCAAATCAATCTATTTTTATGTTATTTCGTCTTTGCACAATTCTTTTCTTTGTGGGATCATTTTCCTACGAGAGGAATGAGAAGAATTAGAAAATGGATTGTCTTGGCTATGCCTAGATCGCGGATAAATGGAAATTTTATTGATAAGACCTTTCAATTGTAGCCAATATCTTATTGCAAATAATTCCGACAACTTCGAGGAGAAAAGGAGGATTTACCTATTACGGAGATGGTGTGATTTGATTCTTTTTTATTTAATTTCTCTCGGTCTTACGAGAACGACACGTGATTCGGGAAATTTTTGAAATAAATCACGCTTGTTGAAGGTGATGTTTGAAAATAGAACAATTCCTTCCATCGTGTATCCTCGATTAACGCAACCTCGTATGCTATGTTTCAATTTTGATTCTAGTATTGAGCGAAAGGTTACACCTAGAGGTTCTCAGACATGGGGCAATCCTACTCCACTAGTACCAACAGACAAAGATAAAGGAAGAAGCACTACACCTAGGAATCAACAACACAAAACCTTGTTAGAAATGACCCTTTCCTTATCGGGCTGGACTAAAAGAATGAGTTGGGACAACAAACATCCATCTCGCTCGTACTTTGGATACCAATAGAACCATCAAGGTTGTTTGAAGTGACTAATTCACGAAATTAGGAGGCGTTGAAAACAAAGAAATTGCTCGAGTTCTCATTTCTATCTAGTTATCTAGTCTTGATGTTAAGAAAAGATCTCTTGCGGGAAGGTTGGCAGAGATTTCTTGTAAAAACACTACCTTCTCCACCCATAATGAGAATATTTTCATCTTTTGATGTCATGTATATTCTCCTTATGCACATAAGGGAGGAGCCGATGAGGTGAAAATCTCACGACGGTTCTCGAACGGAGATTCTTTTAATCGAATGGCGACCGTAACGGATGTCACCAATCCAAAGGAAATTATGCGAAGCTTTCTGTAATTATTATGAAGCTATGCGACTAGAAATTGATCCCTATGATCAAGTTATAGAATTGAGAATAAAGGGCTCACTTTGATCATAAGAGTAGGGAACCTGTTCTCGCCTTTGTTTCTATCTCATCGTATCCCATTCTCGTGCGAGATTTGAAAATGACCGTCAATACCTCGGTGTAGGTCCTGGATAATCCTTTGCTCCATAGCCCGGGCTATTTACACCCAATAGAAAAATATTGGAAGGAAAAATATCAAGATGAACCCGCTCCCATGCAATAGTCGAATTTTCGACGGTATCGAAATGGAACAACTGCTCTTCCGAATATCCCGATTCAACGCCAAATATTCTTGTTATTGCTTCGACTCATATTCCCAAAAGTGGATCCCGCCTAATAGCTCCGAATAAATTAAATCGTGCATTAAGATAGGCGTTGATCTAGTCGCCATCAAGCCACAAAGGGCTATCTAAATTGATTCGCTTTTGCCGATAAGCTCCAATTGCATCATAGGAATTAGAAAAAGCTTCTTTCATATGCTTATATTTATTATTGTCACTTCTTTTATTTTGACGGTTTTATATTCCATGGATTATACCTATTTACACAAATACCGACGATTCCCGTCGTTAATACATAGAGTCCAATAAGCATATCTTGGGTTGGTGCCGAAATGGATTCCAATAGTGGAGACAAAAGATTCATATGAGAAAACATAAGTAAGCGGGCTCCGCTTGAGCCTCCAAAGATAAGGGTACATGAGCGACCATTTGATCCCCATCAAAATCTGATGAATCCTTTACAAACTAATGGATGTAAACAAATAGCACGCCTCCACTAAAACAATTTGGAATGCTGATGCCCAATTTATGCAGAGGGAGCTCTATTCAAGAATACAGATGCCCCGCATAACTTCCTCGCAGATCCCATACAATCAACTGACAAAGATAAGGAAGAAGCACTACACCTAGGAATCAACAACACAAAACCTTGTTAGAAATGACCCCTTTCCTTATCGGGCTCTGGACTAAAAGAATGAGTTGGGACAACAAACATCCATCTCGCTCGCACTTTGGATACCAATAGAACCATGAAGGTTGTTTGAAGTGACTAATTCTCGGAAATTAGGGGCGTTGAAAACAAAGAAATTGCTCGAGTTCTCATTTCTATCTAGTTATCTAGTCTTGATGTTAAGAAAAGATCTCTTGCGGGAAGGTTGGCTAGAGATTTCTTGTAAAAACACTAGTTTCTCCACCCATAATGAGAATATTTTCATCTTTTGATGTCATGTATATTCTCCTTATGCACATAAGGAGGAGCCGATGAGGTGAAAATCTCACGCACGGTTTCGAACGGAGATTCTTTTAATTGAATGGCGGCAGTAACGGATGTCACCAATCCAAGGAAATTATGAAGCTTTCTGAATTATTATGAAGCTATGCGACTAGAAATTGATCCCTATGATCAAGTTATATACTCTATAATATAGGTCTTATCCATACAAGTAATGGAGAACACACGAAAGCTTTGGAATATTATTTTCGAGCACTAGAACGAAATCCATTCTTACCACAAGCTTTTAATAATATGGCCGTGATCCGTCATTACGTGCGACTATCTTCACTATAGAAGTAAAAACAAAAAGGCTTTCTACATATGCATCGCCTAAAACAACGATTTTTATCAATTTGTAGAAAGAAAGAAACTTTATATTCATAAAAGTTGAAATATGAAGAAAATAAATAGATATACCTAGCTACTTTTTCTATGGATAAAAAAGAATCTAATTGGTGGGGAAGCACCAGAAAGATCAATTGGCTAGATTGGGGCCAATACAATAATAATCACGTACTTATGTCATGATGGTAGATATACTTATTCTCGTGATGTGAGATAAAACCCGAATCCACTTATGTAATAGAGTTGATCCACTAAAGTCTTGAGAGCGTGTAGGATCGCATCCCAAAGATAGTAAGTTTTTTCTTTCTTAGGAAGGAAAGTCTTTTTCAAAGATTCTATATAAATAGAAATTTATATACAAAACCAAGATAGTTACCTTCGTAAAATCTAATGATAGGGAATTTTTCTTCTCAAGGTGGGAAAAAGATAAAACGAAATGAAACGGATTATTACTCCAAATTGAATCCAAATTTAGGTTTAAAACTCATGTAATGAATCTCTTTGGTTAACTTGAAAAATGGGGTAGATCATGAGAAATCCCATTCGTTAGATATGATAACGGACACTAAAATAATTGAGAGCCGTATGAGGTAGGAAACTCTCAAGCACGGTTCTAAGGAAGGAATTAATCCACCTATTCACCGGGAGAATGTGCCATTCACTGTATGATTCTCGAAATTGCGAGGCTTGGTTTGATCAAGGCTGGCGAGTATTGGAAGCAAAGCTATAGCACTTACGCCTGTAATTATATTGAAGCACATAATTGGTTGAAGATCACGGGGCGTTTAATAAAAAAAATAAAAGAAGGTGCCTTTTATTTATTTTTTTAGTTTATAATATTTAATTATTATTTGTTATAATAAAAATGAATTTATAATTAATATTCATTGTTATTGTTTTTTGTCCTCATCCGTCAAATAAATAAAATGGATCATTCCTCTGTTTTGTGGAAAGAGCCAATCAAAGAATTTCATTATATCCCTTTTAAACATTCTATTTGATCTGATATTTCGTAAGGATAAAAGATAAAAAGAGTACAAAATAGACTTTTTTCTTTTTATTAATTTTAATAAAACAAAAAAACAAATTTCAATTAAAACTAATAGAAAGAACCCTAAATTTAAATTCAATATCTAAAATCGAAATTAACAAATAAATTATTCAAATTTATTTCAATATTCAATATATAATCGTGATGTTTCTTATCAATGATCAATGGCTACTTGCGTGGTTTGGGATAGATGAATTCATATCATCGGGTTGTACAAAAAGATCCTTTTTGCATCAATTCAAAGCTACAAAAAGGTTTTATGCGATTAAAAGGTCCGTTGAGCGCCTCATGGCTATGTCATAATAGATCCGAACACTTGCCTTGATCAACTTCCGTGATCATAATTGCTCTAGTAAAGAACTAAAGAAAACGAGATAGAAAACTAGAAGAGAAACAAACTAATTCTAATTATCGAAATATCTCTCAAAGGTTTACTAATTATTCGACTGCTAAGGTCTCTTTGTATGTGTTGTCCTGGAAGAGGAGGACTCAATGATTATTCGATTCACGAAACGTAAGTAAAAATTTTGGTGGATAAGGATCCCGTAAAAACTTCTTTTGAGGCATGGGCCAAACCGGTCATTTTTCAAGAACAATAGCTAAAGGACCGATACTACCACTGATCCGAACCTACATGCCGATGCTCACGATTTCGATAGCCATACCGGTGATTTGGATGAGATCTCTCGAAAAGTATTTAGTGCCCATTTCGCCAACTCTCCATCATCTTTCTTTCGAGCGGCATGTATTTCACCTGCTCGTTTTTCCAATTATGAAGCGTGGCTAAGTGATCCAACCCACATTGGGCGAGTGCTGTGTGGTTCGCCAATAGTGGCCAAGAAATATGAATGGTGATGTGGGCGGGGTTTCGAGGAATACAAATAACCTCCGGTTTTTTTCAGATTTGGCGAGCATCCGAATAACTAGTGAATTACAACTCTATTGTACCGCAATCGGTGCATTGGTCTTTGCAGCTGCTAATGCTTTTTTGTGGTTGGTTTCATTATTATAAAGCGCCCCAAAATTGGCTTGGTTTCAAGACGTAGAATCTATGACATACTATCGACATTTATTTTGAATTGATAATTTTCACAAAAAATTTGACATATTTTTATTTATTATGAGAACTAATCCTACTACTCGGTTCGGGGTTTCGCTTGCTTAAAAAAACACTGGGCGATTATCCAAATCATTGGTCCCAGACTAGATGTGGCCTTCCGCCAGCCGATGCTAATATTTATAACGCCTAGTAGTTAAAGGCCAAGATATCGTTGGTCAACCAATTAATGTGACTTGTGAGGTACAGAATTATTAGAAATAATCGAGTTAGAGTCAGCAGCTATGAGTGCTCATGATGGTCCGATGAGAGGAATGGAAGTGATTGACACGGAGCTCCTCTAATGTTCCAATGGTGAGCGACTCTAGACGCATTTTAATGTACTGGAGAGCTGTTGATAATTTAGGTCCCGTAGATACTGCATAACATTTCCTATTCATCGATCTCGCTACCGCTTTATACGCTTAGATACAAAATTATCTATTTTTGAAACAGAATTAAAGTAGTAGATCTTTTAGCACCTTATCGCCATGGGGAAAAATCGGACTATTTGGTGGAGTGGGGTTGGTAAACGGTACTCATTATGGAATTGATTAACAATATTGCCAAAGCCCATGGGGATGATCCGTATTTAAGTGAGTGAGAACGATCGTGAAGGAAATGATCTTTACATGGAAATGAAAGAACTGAGTGATTAATGAAGAAAATATTGCGTAATCAAAAGTGGCTTTAGTTTACGGCCGATGAATGAACCAGGGAGCTCGATGAGAGTTGGTTTGATCGCCCTAACGATGGTGCCCAAACTCGCTTTTCAAAACAAAGGTTCAAAAAAAAAAAAAAAGGATAGGTGCAGACTCAATGGAAGTCGTTTCTAACAAATGGAGTCGATCATACGGTAGAGGAATCTTTCCATGGAAACTTTAGAAAGGATGAAGGATAAACGATCTATTTAATACTATATCAAATGATTAATGTTGACCAATCTGCTTTTTTAATATGAAATGAGAAATGGAAAAATAGGTGTGAATTTATTTCACGTTGAAGAATAAATCGAATATTCATCAACTCATTCACTCCATAGTCCGATAGATCTTTTAAAGAACTTATTAATCGGAAGAGAATAAAGATAGAGTCCCGCTCTACATGCTACATGTCAATACCGCAGCAATGAAATTTATAGTAAGAGGAAAACTGTCGACTTTAAAATCGTGAGGGTTCAAGTCCTCTATCCCCAAAAAGCCTATTTGACCCTAAAATATTTACCCTAATTTCCGTGAATTAGTCACTTCAAACAACCTTCGATGGTTCTATTGGTATCCAAAGTACGAACGAGATGGATGTTTGTTGTCCCAACCATTCTTTTAGTCCCGAGCCCATTGAATTAATCATTCTCCGGGGAACCCTATTTAAATTATTTCCGTGATTCTTTCCAATCCACCTTTTCTCCGATTTCGTTGGAAATCATATAAAGACAATTCCTATTTGATATAGCTATTTGGGCCAAGATTTTACGATTAAGAAGCAACCGCCTTATATAGATCATGTATTAATTTACTATAACTATAGGATACCCTTTTCTAATTATCGCGCTTATCCGAGTGATCCACAAACAACCAAAATTTCTTTGCTTATCCCTATCCCGATGAGTCAAACCAAAGCTCTTATTTTTGTTGAGTAATAGTTCGAGTAAGTTCGAACGAGACCCGAAAACTTGATGCAAATAAACCAATTTTTGTTCTACGCCGGCCATATATCCGCCGCTAACTCTAGTCATCGAATAACACTTGACAACACCATTGATTTTGCGCCATTATTTTCCCTCGCCTATTATAACTAATAACCAACGGATTTTTCCAATGGCAGGCCAATGGCTTCGCTTATACTTTCCGACCACCATTTTTAGTATTTTACTCGAACATGAAAGAAATAAGAAAATTTCTTTAGCAGGTGTCAAATCTAGTCAAAGAATAGAATTAAATGAATAAAGAACAGTGGCTGTTTTATGGTTACTTCAAACCGCAGGTCTTCTATACAACCGCTTAAGAAGAACTACAGAAACAGGTTTGAAACCCACTATTTCTTTATTCATTTAATTTCTATTTCTTTTTTCGACTAGATTTTCGACACCTAGCAAAAGAAATTTTCTTATTTCTTTCATATTCCGGAGTAAAATACTAAAAATCGTGGTCGGAAGGTTATAGTAGCCAAAGCCATTGGAATTTTTATTTTATACATGGAAAATCCGCTTGGTTATTAGTTATTAATAAAGCCAGACGGGAAAAATAATAATCAAAGAAAAATCAATTAGTTATTTGTCAAACATTAAACTAAAAGCAATAGAGCTTTTCCACATTTGTAATTCGTGATCTAATTAGACAACATCTTGCTTCAACATAGGAGTTGCTAAGAGTAAAATTCGTGGAAAAGAACGGATTGTATGGGAAATCTTGCGCAGAAGTTATGCAGGGCATCCTCAGATGTCAATAGAGCTCCCACTGTGATAAATTGGGCATACAGCATTCCAAACCGCTTTAGTGGAGTGGGCGTGCTATTTGTTTACATCCATTAGTTTGTAAAGGATTCAATGCATTTTGATGGGGATCAAATGGTCGCTCATGTACCCTTATCTTTGAGGCTCAAGCTTTAGGCCCGCTTACTTATGTTTTCTCATATGAATCTTTTGTCTCCAAATTATGGAGATCCCATTTCGTACCAACCCAAGATATGCTTATTGGACTCTATGTATTAACGAAGGGAATCACGAGGTATTTGTGTAAATAGGTATAATCCATGGAATCGCAAAACCACAAAATAAAAGAAGTGACAATAATAAATATAAGCATATGAAAGAAGCTTTTTCTAATTCCTATGATGCAATTGGAGCTTATCGGCAAAAACGAATCAATTTAGATAGCCCTTTGTGGCTTCCGGAATTTCAATTGCGCTCATATTCATCATTTGAGAATTGGGTTCAAGCTTTCCTCACCTTCTCATCAACGGACTCGACGATACTGAAGGAGTGCGGTGCTCGAGAAATTCGACCTCTATCTCCGAGATGTCCTGCGAAAGGAAAAAGAATTTCACGCCTTCCTTTGGGAAGGAGGATTAGGAAACTTATTGATTGCAGCTTTTCCGCACCTCAGGAAAAGCATGAAAAAACTACTCGAATGGTACGATCCTCCGCCACCCCGAACGGCGGGGTGATCTCGTAGTTCTTGGTCCGTGAAGATGCGCTGTTAGGTGCTCCATTTTCTTTTCCCATTGAGGCCGAACCTAAACCTGTGCTCGAGAGATAGCGTCCATACATCGATAAGGGATGTATGGATTTCGAGAAGAGGCGTGGTGGTCCCCCGGACCGCCGGATCCCCGATAATGCGTCGTCACAGTTCGGGCCGTGAGGGCTCTCACCACATGGATAGTTCAATGTGCTCATCACCGACCACGAGACGTGGATCATCCAAGGCACATTAGCATGGCGCACTCGCTCCTGCTCAACCGGGTTTGAAACCAAACCTATCCTCGGGAGGATAGATGGGCGATCGGGTGAGATCCAATGTAGATCCAACTTTCGATTCACTCGTGGGATCCGGCGGTCCGGGGACCACCACGCCCTCTCTTCTCGAGAATCCATACATCCCTTATCGGTGTATGGACAACTATCTCGATCTCCTAAAACCATATAGCCAAGAGAAACCATGAACCGTAATAGAAGAGCTGCCCCACCCATGAGTAAATATTTCATAGTAGCCTCATTAGACCGTACATCTTTCTTCGTATATCCAGATAATAGGTAGGAGCATAAACCCAAACATTCTCGAGCTACAAAGATAGTTATTAAATCGTTAGACCACATAAAACATTCCTCCTAGAGTAGTATAATACTGAATAAGAGAAACTCATATAGCCATTTCTGTACATTCAATGTACTCTACGGATAGAGGAATACATAGAGTTGAACATAGTAAAATAAGAAATTGAAAGATTTCGTTGAAATTGTTCGCTTGGAAATTTCCAAAAGCTAATCATAGGTTCTTCTCCTCCTATGTTATACTATTCAAGTCTTGACGACGGGTTGATTTGATAGATCGATATTGTTATTCATGATAGTGATCCGCTCAAGATCATCGAGAGGTAATTCATTCATTGAATTTATGATGATAGACTAAAGATTTATCATCTCTAGGGATTAAATCCGAGTTATTGCTAAGTAAAACCCACGAGATTATGGAAGTAAATATTCTTGCATTTATTGCATCGCACTATTCATTCTAGTTCCTACCGCTTTTCTACTTATCATTTACAAATAAAAACATCTCTGGATAAGCTTGGCACCGTGGTCTTCGTAATAGAAGAGACATTTGGCGATAAGCTTGGGCTTGTTTGAGAGATCATCATAAATGATTAAAGTGTGTTGTTTACAGACATAAAATATTCACCAAAGCGCCTCCGATAAGGAGCGAGGTATTGTAATGTAGCAGGAATCCACTGCTTCGCTACCACAATTGTGTATTCCATCGCCTTTCCGTAAAGTAGTTACTACCGAGCTATGTAAGATGCTTTTGCCCAATAGCTACATAAACACAAAGATCATTTCCTTCACGAGTATCGCTCACCCACTCCGCCAATACGGATACGCCTCATGGGCTTTGGCAATATTGTTAATCAATTCCATAATGAGTACCGCTTACCAACCCCAGCTCCACCAAATAGTCCGATTTTTCCCCGCGGCGATAAGGTGCTAAAAGATCTACTACTTTAATTCTGCTTCAAAAATAGATAATTTTGTATCTAATCAGATAAAGGCAAAGCGCAGATCGATGAATAGGAAATGTTGTACGAGTATCTACAGGACCTAAATTATCAACAGTTCTCCAAGTACATTAAAATTGGCCCTAGAGTCGCTTCCACCGACCGGAACACTTAGAGGAGCTCCCGTATCAATCACTTCCATTCCTCTCATCGCACCATCTCGTAGCACTCATAGCTACAGCCTAACTCGATTATTTCCTAATAATTCATTGCATCTCACAAGTCACATTAATTGGTCGACCAACAAGATTCGCCTTTAACTACTAGAGCGTTATAAATATTAGCATCCGGCCCATGAAAGGCCACATCTAGTACCGGACCAATGATTTGGATAATACGCCCCTGTTTTTTTTTTTCGCGCGAAACCCCGTAACCGTAAGTAGTAGGATTAGTTCTCATAATAAATAAAAATATGTCGAAATTTTTGTGAAAATTATCGAATTCAAAATAAATGTCCGATAGTATGTCGATTAGTTAATTCAACCAATCATTAGTTCCCAAGTAGTGGGTGAATGAACCGATACATAAATCGGTTAATAAAAGAATCGAAAGGCTTTTTACCGATCACTTAAGTTATATACTAATTCTCGAGCCCAAGAGTTAAGAATAACAAGTTCTTCATTACCTAAAATCGAATAACCACTTAGAATAACAAAATGATTATATTTGTCGAGAAGTGTAAAATTGTATGGATACGATCTTCGTTGTGTATCTTGATTAATCGATCGCTTTTGTGGATTCCTATAAGAAACTTTTGTAGATATGTCTCCTAGTATTTTTGGAAGACCATTTAGCGGGCTACTAGACTTGGGTCTCTTTCTTGAAGGGCATCAAGTACATGTATCTTTACCGACAACCAATTTCTCAACGCTGGAGTAGATCCTAAAGAGATACCGCTCCCTCATGAATTTATCTTGAATCGCGATCTTTTGCTCAACTTTATCCAAGTTTTGCCGAGGAGCAACCCTTTTTCACCTTGAATTGGTCAAAATATGCGGAATTTCTTACTTTTCGTGGAGGATTAGATCCAAGAATCGGAGGTCTATGGTTGACCGATATTGCACATCATCATTTAGCGATTGCTATTACATTCTCGATAGCGGGTCACATGTATAGAACCAACTCGGGCATTGGTCATGGGCTAAAAGATATTTTAGAAGCTCACAAAGGTCCATTTACGTGCCGGGCCATAAAGGCCTATATGAGATCCTAACAACATCATGGCATGCTCAATTATCTCAACCCAGCCATGTTAGCTCTTTAACTATTGTTGTAGCTCACCATATGTATTCCATGCCCCTTTAATCGACATCGACTCCAAGAATCTCATAAAACGAGGGTGGGATGCTACATTGAAATGGTCGATAGCTCATTTGGTAGAGCGGAGGATGAAAATCCTCGTGTCACCGCTCAAATCGTTCCCGACACATGGTTTCATTTTTCTTTATAAATCTTTCTTTATAAATAGAAATTAATTGATATGAAGCGAGATACATATCGATTTTAATCTGGATCATAATCCATACTTTTCTTTTATCTATCTTGGCGAGATAGACCCCATCTATAAAATACTCTAAAATAGATGGGAAAAGTTTCTTAAATAAATAAAATGAAATTCGATTTTCTTTTCGAATGAAACGCGAGAATGAATTAACACCTCCTGATATCTTGATTGAAATCCCATCAATGGCGTTTTCCATAGAAATAGTATTCTTGCTTATTCGACGATCCTCGATACGTAAGAAAGAGTTGGGGCATTACTAAACACGGGACTCTAGAAACGGATTCAATCATCAAAAAGAGGATTTGATCGAGTATCGAGGAGGTAAGGAATTTAGGCCAAAATACCAAACGAAAGTCGATCGCTTTTTTTTTCATTCCTAGGAAGTGCATATATTACCCGGACCTTCTTCCTAATGGTACGGAACAATAGTATCATTGGGGTGGATACACAAATTACTTTAAATATAAGAAGCCAAGTAGGCGGGTTGGTCCGAGAGAGAAAAAAAGAATTGAACTTAAAATCTTTTCCGAGATATCCATTTTCCGGAGAGCAGATAAGGTATCCCGACATAGTGGCATTTTGATACCACCGGAACAGGAAAACAAAATGCGAAGGAATCCAAAAATGGAAAAATTGGATGTATGTTCAACGGATCACACCTAGTAAGAAAAAGTATTTTGTTTCGTTCGCCCGCTTTTGCTAAAACTCGAGCAGCTTGAAAACTTGCTTGAGACATAAAACTTGAGTATTGAGAGACGCCTTGTTATGCCCAATAAGAGGGCTCGTAACAAACCGCTTCTTCCAACGCCGCCTATCTGCTCATCCTTCGTAACCCTATCACACCCGGATCCGGTGAAATAGGATGAATTGAGACAAGATTTTGTAAATACGTAATTATCTTGAATATATTAACCGATTCTTTATTTTCCGATCGCCTGGAAGGGACAAAAGAAAGATCTTGTTGTTTCTTCAACAATTTCGATCTCTAGTGGACCTCTCGGTGGGATTCGAACCCGCATTAAGTTCCGACCATCTATCGAGAAAAAAGAACGAACCGATCTTGTAGGATTCCCAATAAATTCGATTTTTCCCAAGCGGATGATTAATCATACGCTTCTCACGCCCGTGAATAGCCGGACATTGAGGAATATCCAGAAGGCATTTCGAATCGGTTCGATTCTATCTCTGTTCCTTCCGTTTGAAGAAATGAAGGATCCCAAAGAATCGATCTTTCTTTTAGTGGTCAATCTCTTTGATTGATCAATGTGTGATATTCGAATCCTCATTACTAATGGAATCCAAATGATCTCGGATTGATCAAGATCCTTTCAGTTGGCTAGAATCGCCCGATTTATCGACATCAGGTTCGTAAAAAGAAAAAAAATTTGTTGTCAATTCTATATGATCAAAAAAATCAATTCTGAAAAACCTTTTATTTACTTGCTCTTTTTCTACGAACTTCGGGGACTCCCTTGTAGCGCACTCTCAGCCATAACGCACTCTTAGTCATAATAGGTAGATTTTCGTTTGAAGAAGACTATTTTATTTGACTTTATGGCTTTTTCTTTGTTCAAATTGAATCGACAGACTGTGTTACCCTTTTTCAAGGAAATATAGAATAACAGAACATTTAAATAAGTTTGATTCTTCATCGATCATAAAGCCCACTTTTCTAAGATCTTTCCTTCTTCTGGATCGAACATCAATTGCAACGATTCGATAGACGGCTCATCGATAGATATAGATGAACAATACCCCGAATCAGATAGAAGTTTTCTCCTCAAATGCGGCTCGAGAAAAATGATTTAATTCAAGTTTTGTCTATGTTATGTATCCAATTCTAATAAATTAAATAACAAACGGGCCTATAAAATAAATTAGACTTATTCGGTCTTTTTCTTCCCGAAAATGAAAAAGAAACCGCTCGACTCATAACTCAAGTCGGATAACTCTCAAATAGCTCAAAGAAAATCTTTAGTGAATTTCATTTATTGAGTAGTCTTTACTCCTTCGCTTATCCCGGTTAAACTATTTCAAATTCTATTTGGATTCTTTAGTCGGATTCATTATTGAGACTATCGAAAGAATTAACAACTAAAAGGGTGTTTCTTTGTTTTAAACCCTTTATTCCTATTTTTAATCATTGGGTTTAGACATTACTTACTTTGTTTCTTAATCTTTTCAAAGTGGCAAGAACATACCCTTTTTATTTCTTTTTATCAAAGAATCCTATGGACGGTTGATTCTAGTATGATACACGTTGAATCGAGGGAAGATATACTCTGGAATCTTCGATTTATCCAAGGAAGAAAGAAAGAAGATATAACAAAGAAGACACTCAAAGAAAATGAAAAATAAATTCATAAAATTATGTATATGCAATTGGAATAGTTTAGTATACATAGAATTAGAACGTCTAGAAATATCTTTTCAAGTTTCCTATTAGGAAGTTTTCTCCCATTCGACCGAAACATTGATTTTTCTAATTTACGATATCAATTTAATTTTAATTTAATTTTCTAATAATTAGTTATTAATTGAATTTTGTAATAATGCAGAACCATATTTTACAATTATTTTCGAAGGAACGAGTGACAATATGTCGGACTTACCGGTATGTTTTCGTATATTATTTTGAAACATAGTTATGCGATTTTAATATGTTTACCGTATGTATATTTTGTAATCGAGATATTTTTCCAAATTTTATAGTATGTATATTTTGGATAAATGATGTATATTTTGGATAAATGTTGCTAAATGTGATTGAATATGAGTAGTTAATATTTCAACGATCAATATATATGACTAGTTAATACCGATACGGCTTCAATAATCTGATTGAATAAATAGTGTTTATGGTTCAGTATGTTTTCGATTGAACGAGATATTTGTTTGGCTTGAATAATATTTCTAACGATTGAATATGAGTAGTTAATACCGATATAGCTTGAATAATGTGATTGAATAAATAGTGTTTACGGCTTGTATGTTTTCGATTGAACGAGATATTTGTTTCGCTTCAATAATGTGATTGAATATGTAAAATCATTCAAATTTCAACTTGGATTAGCATCAATTGTTGTATGTTGTGTAATATGTGGTATTGATATAATTGTAGGTTCTGTTTTCTTGAGGCCTACCACGATAAATGTGGTATGATGTAAAGACTTATTATAGGACTGATTATTTTAAATATATTAAGAATGTCTTGCTAGATAAGAGCACAAGAGTTGGTAGATATGTTTAGGGGGTTGCTTTGGTCATCCGATTGATTGGACCCCTGCCTAAGTCTAGTTTTCTTCGCACCATTTAGTCTCCCGCCGACAGAGCCTACGATCCTGAGATGTATTTTTCATCAATGGAAGATATATATGTTTTTCGATTAAAGATTATGCTCTAGTCACCGGCCCGCACTGGGTCATCATCATTTGATCCCACACTAGACTACGACTTGAGCGACGTTGAGGTCTATAGCCTTTTTATGGGCACACAGATTACATTACGTAATCTAGTAGATAGATTTAGTAGTAGTGATTTTAGTGATGATGTAGATCTTCGTCACTATTTACGCAGCCCACGTTATTACCCTCTATGGGTTCGATTGGATACGATACGGGAAGATAATAGCTGATTGGGTTTGGGCATTGGTTGACGATCCGGAGGCTTTGCCGATTTCCGTGGGGCCTACAGCTACGACATTGAGATATTATACGACGCAGTTGTCAACCTAATGCTCAATACCACTTTACGGACCGGCCCGGGCACTATATGCTTGGTCACCGAGATCATACCAGTTTGGGAAGTATAGTCGGACGACATCAATCCCACAACAGATCCGAGAGTGTTGAGGTGGAAGTTCAAGAGTAGGATTTCACCGCAGCTTTATTACCACTTTTGAGCAAGAGGTATCAATTTTATTATAATTTTAAATCATGTATGAGGTATTGTATTTATTAGAATATTAAATAACATCTTTCAATTTATTGAGGTCGGTTATCATCTCACATCCATCGAGCCGGACTCATTCGAGGTTAGCACCGCCATCGGGTGTCCGTCTCACACCCTCTCCACCGGTGTGACTTTGTTATACCGCCAAACTTTGAGGAGGACCTACGCCCTTCGTCGCAGGTGTGTCTCATCCACCTCCTGGACGAGCCTCGACGAGACGCCGAGTTCCGGCGAGGCTCCACGCTTGTTGAGGATCCCGATCTTCGTGGTCTCCATCGTAGCAGCCTCGAGCCTTCACCTTCGATACCAGCCAGAGGACATCGCCGGCTGGGTTCGCTGAGGTTCCGTTGTTGACGAGCCGCAGCCGCCATATGTGGATAGCCGCCCATCCGCTGAGAGACGGATACGGGAAGATGCACTGTGAGGCGGCTTCATCGAGCAAAGGTGGTCAGCACCTGTATGCCTTAGTTCCGCCGATCGTCGCTGGATTCGTGAATCTATCCGGAACTGCTCGGAGGGAGGACAGAGCAAAGGCGACGATCGAGAGGTCTATCAAGACAAATTTATTCCAAAGATAAAGAAGTGGTTTGAAAACCTCTTAGAGAAGAGTCGATGTGGTTGCACACATAGGGATGATACGGCCCACACGCACTCATGTCCCACGCCATCCGACGACATTTACGACGACGAGAGGTGAAGATCGAGACCACATCACCGCCACCCGTACGTCCTCGAGACAAAGGACATATTGAGCCTACCGAGGCAAAGATCGCATCGCCTCAGGATACCCTCTCCCGCTACTCTCACTGCATCCATGGTACCGCCCCGAACTACATCTCATCATTCCATGACGGACCGACCTATTTAGTGATCCGACGCCAGACGCCGCGAGGCGCACTTTCGAGCCCGCAGCAGCAGCTGGAGGAACAGTAACTATTAAGTCTCATATTTCGCGCTTTATAATATTTCATTATATTTGTTATGTTTTCATTTTCTAAATTAAATGTTTGTAGTTCGGGATCCGGAGAGTGAACGGCACGAGACCTTCTACAGAATGAGGTCACCATACGTGAATAGCCCGATGCCACGCCCATTATCCGATGATACATTAGTAAATTACCGCTAAGCTTGAACACAAATAAGGCAATGGTGGTTGTTCGGGTATCGATCGACAAGTCCAGTTGCATTTTTCGTGAATATCGAAAATCCGCAGAGCGCTTTTGATGTTCGGCACGCTTTTATACAATATGCTTCGCTTTTTTAAGTACATCTACTTATATCGATATGTATCCCTAAAATAATTTTGGTGTCGTCGATCTATTCATGGTGTATTTGAGGACGAGACTCGATGCCGGATCGACTTATCGATGGGTGGATTATCAAAACACAATCATCCTCGATACTAGTTTTTTCGTAAGTCTTTAATACAATCAATATATATATATATGTGTAGTATCTCTAATTAATTAATTTTCAATGTTGAATAGATGTTTTGCAAAATTCATGGTCCGAGGTACACGCAATCCTTGCGCCCTACATTCAAGACCCGCGTGAGGCACCATTGATCATGACCCCGAGAGCATTGCTTTACATGGCAGCCACCAACAGCATTGGATAGCGCTTGTCCTCGCATGGCGGGTTATACATCATGGTTACGTACACGCAGTAACATTATTTAATACAATAAATATTAATTTATCTAAATGGTTACGTGTCCTTGTTTATTTTATCTAAATATTAACTTTATAGATCATTATCCTCGCGCCATCGAGCGGCGTCGCGTGATAGCACGCGCGGATATGCACTCGTCATCATGCGTCGTTTGACTCGCGATTTGGAGGACGGACCAGATCAGTGGACGCGAGGATGATGGACTTCGTGCCCGATCTAGATTATTATGCCGCTTCTTCTCTTCACTAGATGGTTCGAGGCTAACCCCACCGATACCACCATGGAATAATGATGCGGTTATTACACGAGCTGCCTCTTCGAGGTATTTCACCAGAAGACGATTTCATGATGGTCCATTTGCGCGTACGATCGGAACGCCTTATTTCGGGTTCACCGAGCATCGAATGGGTATGTCTAATGTTGTAGCATATAGACATAAAGTAGGGTGGAATATATATGAGATATGTGATCCATATAAGAAGTTTAGAGGAAGAGAAGATAAGAGGAAGAGGTTGAAATTAGCATGTACTCAGATATTGGTATGTATTTGTATATTGATATGTATCGTATATCGATGCAAATGGATGTTCATATTATTTATCTAATATTTGATTATACGATAGTTATTAATCCTCGTGACAACAACTTAGTATTTAACTCAAGCTAAGATCGTTGAATGAATTTGTGTGCTTTTGAAGAATCATAGCTCAATGAAATAAGTATTACATAACCCGTAAAATGAAAATGACGTTATTCAACAAACAAACAAACTCGTGAAGATCAAAGTTTTCACCGCTATTCAAACAAACAAACAAACTTCATCGCCGCTTCTTCTTTTCTTTTTTTTTTGATAAAAGATTAATGTTTTAGTTAGTGAGATATATATGTGTTATGACGGATTGTTGATGTTTAGCGACGGATATTTTCGTCATTGTCGCATGTTTTTTCTAGTGTCAATTCAATTCAATTCAATTTGATTAAGTTAAAATAATAATAATGTTAATAATATCTTTACATGAATGTTTTTTTCATTACAATGTCACTGCCTCGGATAAGTAAGGACACTTCCGACGCGTATGAGATTCATTACCACACAAGCTACATGTCCGTAGTGCACCACTTCTACTACTCGATCCCACTCGCTGGATGACGATATCGACCCACTTTCGCCCACCGACGGACTCTATTAGGAGGCATAACCGTAATTCCAAAGAACATCCGGAGGAATGTACCAAGTAGACTGTGGTCGAACAGATTGATCCGATACGGTATGCTTCGCTAGCTTTGCGTAATGGTAGTACTCCCCACATAGTTAGATATATGGTGACCTTTATGACTAAAAATTTATATAATCAATTATATGTAAGGAAATCAATTTGATCAAAAAATTAACATAATTAAACTTAAATTGCATCATATAGTCGCAATAAAGATGAGAACACGGTATCATATCCATGTCCCACTCCAAACACGCACACGATTGCGTATTGAGATCGACTCAATGTTTTGCCTCGTGTCGACTTTGAAAGTGGAGTCCATGAGGGACTACATCGATCTCGCGTGATAGTTCCATTGATACCATCATCTTACGCTGCTTCAAGGGTCAATTCGCTGCACTTTGCCGCTTCATGTCTCTCATCGAACCATTTTTCAGAATGTGACGGATTGCCTCAATCATTGAGCATATCGGCAATCGCTCAGCCCACAATATTCGAGAATTGAATGATTCGCAATGTTCGATGTCATAAAACCGTAGCGCCTAACGGGCATCGTGATTCAGCCCACTTCGCACTCCAACCTCCACCAACTGGTATATGCGCCACTACCATCGGCCTTCACGAGACTTTAACATAGCCATCGCTTTTCAAAGTGTGTATCTGGCACGCATAAGCGGCTTTCAAATAACTTTATGGATGGTTGCCCAAACGGGTGATTTTTTCAGCAGATGGTAGTAGCATAACCGTGTGTTGCATCGTAGTACACACTGACGCGCTCATTATACTAACACGGGCATCCAAACAATCAACATCTCTCGATTTGATCCATAAGCGCCTTGTAGTCGAGACGTAAACCAAGTCCATGAGACATCATTCTCGATCGACCAATTCCATAAGCTAATGGAAAACTTGCTCGCTGTCGCCTTTGTCACGCAACGAACAATATGCCTTTATTGCGGCCCTTCGCGCGCATCGTCGACTACAATCACGGCCTGAGGCACAATGTACGCCAATCTGCATGAACCGAGGCGACAAAGAGGCGACGAACCCACCATCCGATCCAATATCCAAGTCACCATCGAACCGATTGCTCATCCGTAACATATGCGATAACCTTTAGTAGTGAAATGATTCTTCATGTCCACCAGATATCATCTCGACGCCTCTATTACGGCTCGCATTGCTACATCAGTATGTAACGGTACACCGTACTCGCCGCAAATCAGCCATAATGGACCCGGCTTTAGCACTTCACCGCCTTCGCGTATTTTTCGTGATATGTATGCCGCAATTACACGGCATTAACCTTCCTTACTCCGATATTCACTAGTTTCGTGCGCAAGTATGTATAGCATCAAACTTATGGACAAACCAAAATCCACCTGTCGCGATGCACGTAGTAGAAAAGGACACCGATTATGATATCGACATTTGAATATAATCCTCGAATTATCGGATCGAGGAATAACAAATTCTACCGACGCTCCAAATGCCATAGCCCCACGGATATCTTCGGCTCACCCTTGTTGTCAAGATGGAACCTTCGTCACTCATCTGGTCCGGAACCGAGTCCAGAGGACGAGCAAAGAGATTAATCAAGCATCATGAGGAATAACAGGACTAGCCGCTGCTCATCTCCTCAACTTCTTCTCGCTCTAGCTCCCACGTGTTCTCATGTTATTCGCATAATCGTAGATAGAAGCTTCCGAATCCACCCTCTCGACGGATCCATGCGCCAAACTCTACAAATGAGCCATAGCTCACCAAAGCAGCATCGCGATCTTCTTCCTCTTCATCCGACTGCTTCATCTTCTTCTTCAACGAAGTCGCCGCCATCATCGCCCTCAACAAGTGTATCACCGTTGTGGTTGCAAGATATGTTGGAAATGTAATTCGGACGGATCCATGTGTTGCGGCATATATTGAGACGTATCAAGATCAAACCAATCGATGATGTAAATTGTTGTGTCAACGACGATCGAACGATATGTTTTGGGAAGTGTAGTCATATGTTGACGAGGATGGTATCTCAAACGAAGGTCTATATAGTTCTTGCTCCGATTGGGACGTGTCGGCATCGCGAGTCACATAGACCTCCGCTTGGGCATCATGAGCCAATCGAAAAGTTGATCATCATTACTCAAAAGTAATTGATAATTCTACCACTCCGAGATCTCGATAGATAATGCAATGGTAGGTTGTACTCAACTAATTTCCCAACATAATTTGATTAATCATCTCTACGAACTCCCAGATAATTACATCGTCCATTCGAACAAAGCGCATTGATCGACACCCGCCAATGTAACATAAAGCATGATCCCATCGCCTCCATATCGAACAATAATGTTCTTCCATCCCGACATCTATAACAAATACAAGATTACATTAATGTAAATATACGCCTTAATATGATTTTTCTAATGTACAAAACAAATATACATTCTAATCAAATATACAAATAAGAAAAAATAGCAATCTAATTAAATAATTAAAGTCTCTTACAATAAATTCATTAAAAGGGACTTATCTAATAAACGAATTATGTCGGCACTTATCTAAACGAATTATCCAATAATTATATCCAATTATCTAAACGAATTATGCAATAATTATAAATAGCGTAAACAATGGAATTATCTAAACAAATAAGCAAAACAAATGTAAACAAAATTAACAATAATTAATGTAAACAAAATTAACAATAATAAATCTAAATAAAACTAACAATAAGAAATCTAATATCATAAACAACAATAATTCAAGATTATCCTAATTGATTTCATTTAAAATTAATTTCGTGGATTATCCTAATTGATTTCATTTAAAATTAAAACAACAACAATAATTCAAGATTATCATAATTGATTTCATTTAAAATTAATTTCGTGGATTATCCTAATTGATTTCATTTAAAATTAAAATTAAGGAATTGGTCGTGGGAGAGAGGATTTTAACTTAATTTAATTAAAGTATGAATTAATTAGTTATTTACATTATAATTAATTACTATATTCATCCTAATTGAAAACTTAAGATAAGTACACTAAAATTATCCTAATTGAAAAGACTTATATGATAAGTTCATTTAATATTAATTTCTAAAACTAAAATCTATCTCCTGTCGAACACATTGATGTCTCCGGCCGATATTTGCTTGTTTTCAATCGATCGAGACATCAATTAATAACTAATTAATAATTAGTATTAAATTCATTGATAATTCAAGATTCCTACGATCGAATCATGATTAAATAAGTTGTTTTATTATAATTCTTCTTCCCATCGATCAATCAAAAATAATTTAAACGTAAAATCCATCTCCGGCCGATGATTCCATGATTCCTACGATCGGAATCATGGTATCATCGACCGAGAGATGGATTTTTACCTTTAAATTATTTTTTTTTAAAAACCATGATTAAATGATTTAACTATTATATATACTAATTATGCAATTAATTTAATTATGCTATTATAAAACATCTAATTTCACCTAAACGAATTATATCCAATTATATATACTAATTATGCAATAATTATCTAAACGAATTATATCCAATTATGTATACTAATTATGCAATAAATTCAAAACACTAAACGAACTATCCAATTAATTTAATTATGTAGATGAATTATATAAATTATGCAATAAATTCAAAACACTAAACTAATTATCCAATTAATTTAATTATCTAAACGCAATAATTTATCCATACCAATAAACAATAATAAATCTAAACTAAATTAACAATAATAAATCTAAACACAAATTAATATCATAAACAACAATAAATTCAAAACATGTGTCTAAAATAAATAAAATTTAATAACTTACTTGTTGAGACATAGTCATTGGTTCGATTGAAGAAATAAATTTGAAAATTTTGAATATAAAATCGAAATGAACGAACGAAAATTAGAGGAAAAGAGCAAGAGCAATTGGTTGGATTTGTATTTGTTACCATCGATTGTATAAATAGAGAGAATTGGTTCAATTATTGGTGGTCAAATCTTTGTTCAAAGAATTTTTCCGCAATTTTTCAAAGATTTATTTGTCTTCTTCAATTTTTCTCGCAATTTTAGTCTGTAAGCTTTTACTTTTCGTAGTATTATTTTGTACAAGATTAATTAATATCAGAATATTAAGGATAATTTCAATATTAAATATTTCAAAATTAATAAGTTGTGAGTTGTGTAAGTGGATGAAAAGAAATTAATATTTTATTAAAAGATTGGGTTAAATTAGATTGAATATAAATATTAATTTAAATATCATACATTCAATTTAAATTAATTAGTATTAAATTAATTTGATATATCTTGTTTATTAATATTTTATTAAAAGATTGGGTTAAATTAGATTGAATATAAATATTAATTTAAATATCATACATTCAATTTAAATTAATTAGTATTAAATTAATTTGATATATCTTGTTTTCATTAGAAAAAATGGTGATTCCGACCCTTTTATGTTTCCTACCGACCGGATACATGAATAAATAATTTGTATTAATTTCATCGCAAAAATTGAAGTTTCGGTCGATAATTCCTCTCTCCCACGACCATTTTATGTTTCCTACGACGGAGATAGGAATTAATTAAAATTATTATTTTCATTTTAAAATTCAAATTCTGTCGATGAAATCCAAAATTCGGTCGATGATTCCTTGATTCCGATCGACCGAAACAAGGAATTGTCGACCGGAATTTTGGATTTTTTTTGTTAATTAATTTTTTGATTCATTTATGTTTTTTTTATTTAAAAAAAACATGATTCAGTTGATTTAATTATTTTTTTCTCACACTTTTAACATGATTAAGTGATATATAAAAAAACATGATTCAGAATATATAAAGTAATTTAACATAATAATATCGAATACACTGAAAATAATTTCGCAATCATTTATTGATTCACGTGTTTGTTATGTTTCTGAGTCAGTGTTATGTCAATTTCACATCGAAGACCGCACAAAGACTCAATAGATATATATTAAAATGGCATTTGGGTATACACGATCAAATTGAAATATGGATATAGTTGTACACACTTTTGTAAAATGTGTATCAGATATATTTCCTTAATAGAAAGTATTTTGGTATAAATTATTTTGGATGTACGGTAAAAGGAAATATGTGCAATGGAGAATATGTTTGAGGAGGTGAAGAAAATTCAGATATTTTCAAGATTTTTGGGATTATAGTAAAATATAGGAAGATTGAGGCGCATACATGTGTGCTCTTCTTTATCATGTCATGGAGTGAGATTCAATCCGGATCCAATTTATTTATGTTTATTCAAAACAATTATCACTTTTATTGAAATAGTATCTTCATGTTAAAAGATAAAAAATACAAATGGAAACATTTGAATACTTTTCTTAATGAGAATAGTCAATGTTATTCATAATAAATGATAAACCTCATTTCTACCTGATTTATGAGGCTATTTTCGCTTGTTTTATAATAGATAAGTGGTCTAATGAGCTTTCACTTGATATGTTTATGTTTACCTTGAAATATATTATACCGTGTGTATTTCGTATCGTTTTTGCACATGTTTAGATGTCAAAA